>JAODUK010021029.1:0-25553 GCA_027564635.1 Typhlichthys eigenmanni
TCAGCCGTTTCCAGCTAGAATAGTAATTTACCATATTAACTATGTCTAGACTGTATTTCTGATTAATTTAATGTTATTTATTAAAAATTAGGAAATTTCTAAGTGACCCCAAACTTTTGAACGGTAGTGTATGTCTAATCTGTGGTGAGATGCTAGTGGTGATATTGACAAAATTCCCATCTTTATAAACATTTTATGGATTGATAATGGCTCTACACACCATATATATTTTAGATCTCCAAAGGTCCTTGCTGTCTTATTAGTATACTTTTGTAACACTTTCAATTCATATGTTAACATACAGTAAATGTTAACATATGTTTAACATAACATTTATCCCCTCTCAGCCCCTCCTCACTTAGCTTCTTGACAACCCTTTCAGTATTTTTCTAAATGGCATTGGGTGGTGTCAGGCTCAGAGCTGGGGGTGAAGTTGCACTTTATATCCTACCTACACAAATACATTCTTGATATTATACTGTATACTATAAAGTTCAGTGATTCTAGGGTGGCCTATTCCCTCATACATTTCTGTTACTAATTTCACATTTCACACGTTAAATTATCAGGATCATTTATAGCTTCCTAATTTGAAGACAGTCCTGTCCATAATGCAGAACACAAACAAAGTTGTCCCTTTAAGTGTAGTTTGATTAAATTCTATATGTTTGTGTGCTATGCATCCTCACCCAGGTCATGAGACCAAGGCCATGAAGAACAACACAGGTCCTCGCTACAAGAGAAGCCAGCTAGAGAGGCGTCTGAACATAGACGTGTTGTGGTGTGTGCTTCTGCTCCTCATCATGTGCCTGACTGCAGCTGTAGGTTAGTACCTTGACCTGCTCAGAACTTTATGTACCTGGAGCGTATTTGGTCTGGATGGACTTGATATATTCTGACCTTGGAAAACCTGTTTCGGTGTCTGTATACACTCACTGGCTGGGCGAACCCAATGAATCAACAAACCTTATATAATGAGAAAAATATGTACATGTGTCAATGTATGCTTTTATTAAAGGAAAAATGTCTACTCTCAATCATAATGAGTGCATTGTACATTTGACATGCATTCTTTGTGTGAATGTGTCATCGTGCAAGATAGATTATATGAAAGATTTGAAAGATGCACACAAAATAAACCGTAGCATTTAAGAGCACACAAAGACTAATGCCAGTATGGGTGAGTATGAGCATGTGCGTAATAACCTAATTGTACATGGCTTTAAGCTCTTAGTATGGCAGTTTTCAATATAATAACAATCCAAAAACACATACATGTTAAACAACGTCTCGTAGATCGGAGACATTCCATGCATTGTTTTCTGGGTGTGTTTCTAGGCCACGGCCTCTGGCTGAACAAGCTGAAAGATCCCATCTATCTGATTGCTGATGAGACATCTCCTGCTCTGGCGGGCTTCTATGTGTTCTGGACCATGATCATAGTGCTGCAGGTAGTACAGTTATATGAAATATATAAAATGTCCTCTTCAATGTTTTATTACAGTTTATCTCAATCTCTTAGACACAATTCCTGAAACACTCAACACACCTTTTCAAAAGTGTAACTGCCAGTGATTTGTCTTTAAGCGATTGAGAAGAACTGTAATGAAGCATGAGTTGAATCTGATATTTTTTCTCTCTCTCTCTCTCTCTCTCTCTCTCTCTCTCTCTCTCTCTCTCTCTCTCTCTCTCTCTCTCTCTCTCTCTCCATCCATCCATCATTCTCTAAGGTGCTGATTCCCATCTCCCTGTATGTGTCCATTGAGATTGTGAAACTGGGCCAGGTGTTTTTTATCCAGAATGACTTGGCCCTGTACAATGAGCAATTGGACTCCAGAATCCAGTGCCGGGCCCTTAACATCACAGAGGATCTGGGACAGATTCAGTACCTTTTCTCTGATAAGACGGGAACGTTGACAGAAAACAAGATGGTGTTTCGACGCTGCACTATCTATGGAGTGGAGTATTCCCACGAGGAAAACGGTGAGCCTTGGATACAACTACCACCACACTACTGCTACCGTTTCCAAATAAAATACTGTTGCTGTGTTGTGTGCTAGCATGCTAACGCAGCTGTTGTTCTTGCGCTGTGGCTGTGCATGTGTGTGCGTGCGGCAGCTCGCAGGCTGGAGGTTTACGAGGTGGAGGAGAGCGAGGTCCCCGGGCGATCGGTGACTCTGAGGTCTGGCTGCAGCGCTAGGTCCCTGAGCTGTCGCTCTGTCAGCTGCAACCGCAGCTCGCTGTCTCTCCACATACTGGGGGAGGGGGAGGGGGAGGGGGAGGAAGGCCTGTGCTGTCCGGCCCAGCTGCGGACCAGTGCCTTCTGCAGTCGCATGGTTAGTCTTGCACTTGGCTCCATTGGGTATACGGGTGTGTGAAGCTCTGCTGCTGTTTGTTGTACTCACTGGGTAGAGGAGTGAAATCACCAACCATTTGGGAGACATTTGGGGGAAGTTAATTAGAATGTGAATAAAGGTGTTTCCATTCGTTTGCGCATCATACATGCACGTGTGTGCAAACAAAAACATTTGTGCATCGTAATATATAATATATAAAATAATTATAAATTATATTTTATAAAATTTTATTGTAAACAGATCACAGGTCATTGTCCTCCCATTTGTTGGAATGGAATAAGCTGAATCACTCATAGGCTTGACATGTACATTTAAACTGGTTATGTCTCTAAAACGATTTGCGACACACATTTTTATTGTGCAAACGTGCACAAACGATGCGTGAACAAATCAAAATGCTTCACGTCATATGGGATGCCAGGCTCACATGGTAGTCCCGACATAGGTGCGAACTTGGAAACGAGGCGAGAAATTTTTTGTTAGACATGTTGTGTTTGTGTAAACCGTGAAGGGCTAGTGACTGTAGGTTGAGTGTTTACCCTGAACTCTAGCTCATGTTGCCTACATCACTCTCCCAGGCTAAAGAAGTGGTTCCAGACCCTGAGCTGGCCAAGAAGTTGAACAGCCTGGCTTCTCCAATGCTGCCTTTGAGTGACAGCTCCTCTGGGGTCCCAGTTAGCCTGGAGCTCACCTATATAGTGGACTTCTTCCTAGCCCTGGCTATCTGTAACAGCGTGGTGGTCTCCTCACCAAGCCAGCCTCGATATGTGGTGGGTAGAGGACATCCAAAAGCAGGAAGGAATTCAGCTCATGGAACCATAATGCCTTTGTGACTACACTTTTACAAGACTGATTTACAAAGGGTTCTATTGGGTTAGCACTACGATGTTAAAGCGTCTTCATTTTTGCTGTGCAATTTATTGGTTCTTGCTAAGGTAACAAGTCACTTAATCAGTTATGCAAGCTGTTGGTCATTAAGTCGTTAAACGCCCACATCAGAAAAGCCGTAAAATGTAGTTATATTTCTGGGCTTCAGGGTAGATTAGAGATGCATTAGGCTATCTCTGAAACTAGATGCTGGAGAGCTTTTGATGCATAAACAGTTACAATCATATGTTGTAACTTTACATTTATAGAGTAAAATATAGAGTTGCTACCCTACGTAAGATGCCTTGTAAATATTCAAACTGTACAGTAGAAGAGGGTTGATTATCAAGCTAAAGTTTGACCTGACAAAAATCTCTTTGCCTTGCAGGTTCCCGAGGCCCGGACCCCTCTCAGATCCCTGGAGGATATCAAGCAAATGTTTCAGCGCCTCAGTTTCCCCAACTTCCCCAGCCTGTACACCCTCTCCTCTGCCCAGACCAAAGACAGCCCCCACAGCCTCACCTCCAGACTCTTTGCTCGGGGTAAGGCAGGCTCCTTCACCCCATCTCCCACCCCTGGAGCTGCCAGGGAAGGGGCAGGCCCGGGCCAAGAGGCCGAGCTGGAGGCCTCCTTCCTAGGGCATGATCCCATCTCCAGCGGGGAGGTGGTCGAGGATGAAATATGTGACGAGGAGGAGGCGGAGAAAGAGTCCAACCCGGACAAGGAAAGGCAGTGTGGGGGTGACGAGCAGGGGGCCCAGAGTGACTCTGATGAGCTGGTGTACGAGGCGGAGAGTCCAGATGAGGCGGCTCTTGTCCACGCAGCCAGGGCCTACTGCTGTACCCTGCGAGGCCGCTCCCCCGACACCCTGCTGGTGGAGCTGCCCGGGATGGGCTGCCTGACGGTGCAGCTGCTCCATGTCCTGCCCTTTGACTCCACCAGGAAGAGGATGTCTGTGGTGGTGCGCCACCCACTCACTGGCCGGGTGGTGGTCTACGCCAAAGGAGCCGACTCGGTCATTATGGACCTAGCTGAAGCACCTGATGGTAATGGCCGCCTTCAACCCTGTTTATTACTACTCAATGCGATGAATACGTTCACGTGTGCATTTGTTAAAGGTGTAGTCAGTCATTCTGGAGAAAGCTTGTTGATATTTTTACTTGGTCGAAACAAAAGAGCCTCTCCCTTCGATGCCATAGGGTGCGCCCACATTAGCTCCACCTTGGAAATGCATTGCCATGGCTATGATATTGTTGTTGTTTTTTCAGCACACACAAGGAACGGTAAGATAAGAGGAGATAATTGGTGAATTTGTCAAAAAGTAGTACTAGCTTAGAATCGCATGCTATACATTTAATATAACTACACTGCTTTATGTTTTATATTTTGGTCAGTGTTAACAGCACGTATGACCTTTTTCTCTCCAGGTGTTGAGCAGGCAGATGAGAAGAACAGTTATTTAAGGAAGCAAACCCAAAAACATCTAGACAGCTATGCCAGAGAAGGTCTTCGAACACTCTGCATTGCTAAAAAGGTAGCTAAACTCAAAACAGAAAATAGACCAGCATGTGTAAACTACAAGATGCGTTTTGATGCAAGAATTACAAGATGCTTTTTGTGGGGAGTGCAACGACTATATATACAGTATATACTGTATGTGTGTGAGATATATACAGTATATACTATGGCTACACGCTACAGTATATTCAGTCACCTACAATATGTACACCATATGCTTTTTATTTGCTAAGGCTTGGGTAGCAATGTGGTTAACTTTACCATTTGTTGCGGTCAGACTCTGAAGGAAGAGGAGTATGAGGTCTGGCTGAAGAAACAGATGATTGCTGAGACCAGCATTGAGAACAGAGAAGAGCTACTGATGGAGTCTGCACAGACACTGGAGACCAACCTCACCCTGCTGGGTAAGACAACAGCCTCATGACTTTCCTGGCAATTCCAGACAGCTGTAATCACACACACTTACTGTATGTATTCTACTGGAGGATTTGCAGATATTAAATAAGAATTAAAATAAAATACAATTTGAGAATTGATACTGAAAGTATTGAAATACTGTAAAGCAAAATGACAGCAAGGATAAAAAAAAACTTCATTTATATCTTGCCCTAAGGATTACTTGCTTTATTTGCATTGTTGTCTTTAAAATGACATTACTTTGTCTCCTTTGATGTTTTCAATATAACTGTATTGCTGGTAATATCTCTGTTTTTCCCTCCCTTTTTGTTTCTGTTTTGTATTGTCTTAACACTGTTCTAACATAGTGAAATGACTGGGTCGACAGCATCACATTTAACCTACTAATAAATTGTTCCTGCATCCTTGTCCAGGTGCAACAGGGATTGTAGACAGACTACAGGAGGAGGTACCAGAGACTATTGAGGCGCTGCAACGAGCCGGTATTAAGGTGTGGGTTCTCACAGGAGACAAACAAGAAACAGCCATTAACATTGCCTGTGCCTGTAAACTGCTCCAACCCACTGACCAACTTCTGACGGCCAACTGTGGAAGCCAGGTGAGGACTTTCTCTATGTTCACAGTGCCATTGTGTCATTATTATTACACCTTGGCTCTCTAAGGTAGGGGGCGGCTTGAACCCTTCAAGGCATTGTCCTGGGAAGGTTTAGAAAAAGATTTTAAATTATTGAGTGGTGAGAACCAGCTCAGTGTATGTGACATTTCTTCAACTTTACAGGAAGGCCAAAACATTTTGAAAAGTCACATGCGCCTTTTTGGCACCAATGTTTCATTCCATTTTGTATAAAAGCATGGGCCCATCTGATGACAATATGAAAACATTACATAGAGTTTAAGAGTTTAAAAGAAATAATCTATTTTGATAATATAAAAATTTAAGATAAAAAAAACCCTTACCACAGGCTTTTCCAATGTACATTTATCAACCAACTGGCTTAGTATTTTCAGTGTTTTTCGGTTTTTAATGAATAACTCCAAATTGATTTATAATTCACTTGTGCCCTTTTGGCAGTAGAAAGTATTAATTTGATATCTCCATTTCACACATAATGTCTGGTTCTCACCTCTCGTTATGATAGTTTTCACATTTACAATGGTAATTAAATGTAATATTTAATATAGTATAAAATATATTTAGTTTTTATAAATTTGTTGGTTGGCCAGCTTCGTAGTCACACACAAGGCTGCGAGCCACTTGTTTTGAGAAGCGCTGCACTACTGCAGTTGGCATGACACCTCTGCATTTTGACAAGTGCCCTCTGCTGGTTCTCCAGGAGGCGTGTGCAGCCTTGCTCCAGGAGCTCATCAGGGAGCTGGAGCGCGGAGCGGGTGCCTTATCAGCCACAGGCACAGGCTTCATCCTGGTGATTGACGGCCACACGCTGGACTGGGCTCTGCAGGCGGAGCTGATTAAGGACTTCCTGGAGCTCAGCCAGCGGTGCAAGGCTGTCATCTGCTGCCGATCAACCCCCCTGCAGAAGAGCCAGGTGGTACGGCTGGTCCGAGACCAGCTCCGAGTCATGACACTGGCTGTAGGTGAGGAGGAGATAACCAGGCCTGAGGCAAAGCCAAATGTTGTCTTGGGATTTAGCCTAGATATGTTCTTTCTTTGTCTTTGTTTCTTCTTTTCACTTCTGTTTATGTGAACTTTTTAAAAAGGGAAGGCCTGATTTGACCTGATTTGACCTGATTTGACAGAACATGTTGCTGCAGGGACAATCTGATACTGGTGCGTTGATGCATTTGAGGAATGTTTTTCTCAAGGACTCCCTGTTCTACCCTTCAGGTGATGGAGCCAATGACGTCAGCATGATCCAAGTGGCTGATGTTGGCATTGGGATATCAGGTCAAGAAGGCATGCAGGTACAGTGTCAGGCCTGTACCCAACACAAACTGCATACCATAACAAAAACAATGACGAATAGCTAATACCAATGGTCTATGTAGTTATCATTGATGCCCTTTTTTAAAGCTTAATCTACCGGTGTGGGCAGTTTTCTGTTTCAATTTTTAAACAAACTAATAATTCTCCCCGTTACTTTCCTCAGGCTGTAATGTCTAGTGACTTCGCCATCTCCAGGTTTAAACACTTGAGTAAATTGCTGCTAGTCCATGGCCACTGGTGCTACTCTCGTCTGGCTAACATGATCCTCTACTTCTTCTACAAGAATGTGGTAAGGATCTATTTTGACATTGACAAATGCTTGATTCCCTGTTGACCCGCTGTATGCTCACCTACCTGTCCGTGTCTAGATGTATGTGAACCTGCTGTTCTGGTATCAGTTCTTCTGCATATTCCTTTTGACGCCCTGTATGCTCACCTTCCTGTCCGTGTCTAGATGTATGTGAACCTGCTGTTCTGGTATCAGTTCTTCTGCATATTACTTTTTATGCGCTGTATGCTAACCTTCCTGTCCGTTTCTAGATGTATGTGAACCTGCTGTTCTGGTATCAGTTCTTCTGTGGATTCTCTGGGAGCGTCATGACCAACTCCTGGGTCCTGATATTCTTCAACCTGCTCTTCACGTCTGTTCCACCAATCGTCTACGGCATCCTGGACCAGGCTGTGGCTGCCAGCACTCTCATGGGACAGCCTGTGCTCTACAGGGCTGGGCATCACTCCAAGGTAGCGCGCAGTGGCGCAGGAGATATGTTTTAGCTGGGGGGGACGAAAGTGTGAGGAAAAAACGTATACACTTATAAGCCTTTTTCTGAAGCCAAAAAAGCAAGAGGAGATAGCAGCATAAACACACACAAGAACAGGACATCAAAGTGATTGTATCTGATGATCCAAGACGGAAACTAACTTTACTGTATGGTAGTTACTGTTGTGCGATTATGAGATCCAGATTGATGTGAAACAAATCCTGGTGCGCTAAACAAATGTCTAAAGCAAAAGCAAGCCAAGATAATGAAAACTATAGAAAGTCATAGCTAAACATTATCTTAAAATAAAACAATGTAGGCTGTTGACTTACCCTGTTATGTAAGGACATTGCTGTTCCTATAATCTGCATGTTTGTCATTCATGAATTGACAAGATCGTGCATTCAGACTGGTGGAATTATATTGTGAATAAGCTACTGTAGCTCTCAAAATCATTTTGTAGTTGTAGTCTGATATTTCACAACTATTATTTGAGAAATGTGCTATTATTTCCTTTGGAATATATCTAACTGTTATCAAACACCATTAGCCTACAGGTCACCATACAGGTGCAAATAGCTTACTTTACAGGGCATCCCTATAGCAACAGTAACCAAGGTGGGTGGGGCATTATAGAGTGGACTATAGTGGATCTGCGAATGCTGGTAGCCTCATGATGGTCATCAAAGTAGGCAAATAAACGAATGAAACTCAGGATATGCTACATCATATTTTTTATATATAAAATAAAAATAAATAAATAAAAACATTTCTGCTCCCCTGGTAGCGCACTCGTTCAAGTTCAGTTATTTCACTGTAGTAGTTAAAAATAACAAACATACTTTATATTACATACATTATTTCATACATAAATACACACATGTATATATGTGTGTGTGCGTGTGTGTATATTATATGATTGTGTTTTCTCAAAGATGTATCATTTCCAACGTCTTTTCAGGTCTACAATCCCACCACATTCTGGCTTATGGTCCTGGATGCATTTTACCAAAGCTTTGTCTGCTTCTTTGTTCCGTACTTTGTAAGTAGACCTGCATAATTATCCGGATGGTCCTTTCAACGTGTTCTTTTTCAGTGGCTTTTATTCATATGCTTCACACAATGAAAAGACTTATGAGCTAAGGAATATGAGCTCCAGATTGCTTTTGCCACAGTATCGATCTACCATGTTAAATTGATTGCTTCAGTTCTATGCAATTCATCCAAATGCAACACTTCTAACTTGACTTTTCTGTAAATTATAGTATCACTATGCAGTCGTGGATGTATTCCTTTTTGTTTGTTTTCCCCTCTCAGGCATATGCAGGCTCAGACATTGGGATCCTTTCCTTTGGCTCTCCAATCAATGCTTCAGCGCTCCTCATCATCTTGCTGCACCAAGTGATCGAGAGCCACACTCTGGTCAGCCCCACGCTGATACACAAACGCTGATACACACAAATACAGTCTGAAGGATATAGTGTCTAGTGTAGTATTACTATCTTTTAGCCGCATTGGAATTCTTGGCAAACTAGTGCCCCCAGTCTGGTCATGAGACACAAATGCAAGGTTCAAGTAGACATATTAATGTTATACATAAATAGATAACATGTTAATGTTAGTTCATTAAGCTACAGGCATCATATATGACTAACATATCATACAGTATGTGTTATGTTTCCTGCATTTAATTATAATTTGACTTTAAAAGAATTTGTCTAAATGTTGAAAGCTACAACTACACCTTTATTGGACCCCAACTCGGACCTTTTCAGTGATACAACCAAAAGGTCTTTCTTTGTCACGTTGCAGACATGGGTTCATGTCCTGGTGCTCCTGGGGAGTGGTGTGTTTTACTTCACCTTCACGGCACTCTTCAGTTTGTGGTGTGTGACTTGCAGCCCCCCCACCAACCCACTGGGGGTGGAGACCCTGCAGATGTCCCAGACACTCTTCTACATGGTGTGCACCCTCACAACTGTGATGGCAGTCCTGCCCAGGTAGGTACACATACACACACACACACATGTCCTGCTGCTTTACGGTGGTGCTGTTCTTCACGGTATGCACACTGGCACTGCTAACCCATCATGAGATCAGAGGAGCTCTAATTTACTGTAGGTGTTCAGCAGGGTTGGGTAGGTTACTTTTTAAATGTAATCCGCTACAGTTACTAGTTACCAGACTAAAATTATAATCAATAACATCATTTTTGGATTACCTTAATTTTGTATCATAATCTGAGTACTTTCCATTACTTTTAGATCATTGAACATATTAATGTTAAATTATCTAAAAGTAATAATTTAATGAAATTCAAAGCAATTTACTGCATTGGCACAACAAATCTTTCTATTTTTGTAACTGTATATGTTGTGCAGTGGATCAGATTAAGGTAGGATTTAATTGAAATTATTGATTGACATTAGTAAATTGTTTTATGCACTTTTCTTCTGCAAACTTCCTTTTTATATTTGAAAGTAGTTCTAGAAGTAATCATCTAATAAAAAAAAACAAAGACCTGGAATCTGATTCCACTATTTTAGCTGGTAACTGTAATGGATATAAGTTAGTTTTTTTGTAATAAGATTACAAGTAACTGATTACATGTAATCTGTTACTTCCCAACCCTGTTGTTCAGATTGTTTCTATCTCACTTCTTCTTCAACAGCACAACACAATTTACTTAAGGCTAACATTGTTAGAAAGCTTGTCAGAGACATAGGCAGAATGTAGGAATTAGAAAACATTCAATATTGATATACCTTAATGTAGTAATAATAATAATAATAATAATAAAAACAGATGTATTTGTCAGAAACTATGACACGCTTCTCTATGTATGCTTTTGTTTAGGATCTTGTTACGGGCACTGCACAACACCATGTATCCCTCCGCCATTCTAAAAGCAGCTTGGCTGGACAAAGTGAATCCGGACACATACAGAAGGAAGATGCAGCACTGGAACCAGGCCCATTCTGAAACAAAGAGGCTGCCTGTGTGCGCAGACAACCCCGTGTCAGAGCCTAGAACAGGCACCGTGGTTTCCTGACACCCCCCTGAACATCATGAGATTGTACCTCACACCAAGTCCACTGTATAGTATTAGGCTGCTGGGGATTGAAACTGAGTACACAGCCCTGGTATATTTCTGTCGAATACTATTGCGGTGTGCATTACAGCACTACACTATGCCAGTATACTCAATGCAATGCTGGTTTAAAGGTATAGTAAGCATTTAGCTATAATAATATGTGATATTCACCAAATACTAAATAGCTACTTGTGGTCCGCTATCTTACCGTGCTCTGTGGTTGCTGAAAGATTATCTGGTACCACACAGTCCTGGCTCCGTAAATAGGAACACAAGCTGCACCACACAACAACAATATCCTAGCCTTGGAAATGTGTTTCTAATGTGTGGGGCTGCGTTTTTAAGGCAGCATCCTATGGCATTGAAGGAAGAGGTGTTTTTGTTTTGATCGAGTTCAAATATCAACAAGCTTTCTTCAGAATGACTGATTATATCTTTTTAATTATAGGAAAAGGCTTTGGAACCAATTGTAACATCCAATTAAAGAAGGAATAGCAAATGATAGAGGAGGAATAATTGTGTGGCAATATAGAGAAATACCCTATTTATTACCTTATTTGTAACTCTATATTAACATTGGCTTTCACTTCAGTTCAGTCCTTATAATTCAGCGCACTAGCTGCACGACGTGACCCAAACAATGGACTCTCCATACGGGAAGCGTGTAAAAAAAATACGACTGTTTTTGCACGAGTCAGCCTTTGCGACACAAGCACAATATGGCGCTTGCACTGCACAGCAATCCTAAAGCATCTGCTTCACCTACTGTAAAGAGGCTGTTGAACAGAAGTATATTATGGCTCTTAGAGGTGAAGATATGTCAATAATGTTGAGAAAATATTTGAGATGTTGACAAAGTTGTATGTCTAAACAATTTGAGATAGTTCTGCCTTTGCAAATTGCACTATAAAAATATGTTTGTAAATGGACTGAAATAAAACAACATATTCTTTTGCATATTTTTAAGACATACAATTACTAGATTTGTGTACCATATTTAATTAACAATGTTGTTACAACCAGCATCAATGTCACTCCTGCATTTGCTCTCAATTGCTCACATTAATCTCAAATCCAACAACACTATTCGTATTGAACATATAGGGATTTTGTGTTTGACTGATGAACTGCTCTTCTGTGTGGAAAAAAGCGTGACTGATCAGTTCCTAAAATGGATTAATCAGTCATGTTGATTGATTGTTCTCAGTGCTGCATATTTCTTTATTGCTCAAATGTTCTCATAGTAAGCTTCTGTGTAAATCTATACAGTCATGTCTTTACTGAGTTTTTACTGTAAGTGTACATGAATACATTTACCATAATTTATTTTGATAGTCCAGTGTTCAACTCCAACAGAAAGGTCATGGTTCAAGCCCCTGAGTCCATCAGCAACATGCCTAATTAACCTCTATGCTTCTTGTAATACTTGTACCCATTGTGATTTGCTTATTTGGAAAAAACGGTCTGCAAAATGACCAGTAATTGTAATTGAAGGCGTACTACAAGGCTTGCAGGACTACATAAAAGCATGTATGCATGGTGCATATTACGACACTCGCACTGGTTCTATGCAATGTGTGAAGTGGTGACCTCAGTTGCAGGCCGACCAATACACTG
Source organism: Typhlichthys eigenmanni (assembly GCA_027564635.1). Classification (NCBI taxonomy): domain Eukaryota; kingdom Metazoa; phylum Chordata; class Actinopteri; order Percopsiformes; family Amblyopsidae; genus Typhlichthys; species Typhlichthys eigenmanni. The sequence goes on from JAODUK010021029.1 coordinate 12,577, forward strand.
TGTCATGAAAACAAACAAAATGGACACGAAGTAACAATACTTTTGCTGAAGCGCGCTCTACACATAGACAAACAATATCTGACAACAAAACAACAAAGCCCAAGCATCCCAAACCAGTGAGACAGTGTCCACGGTGTGTACATTGGGAGCGCCCGGAGCGTGTGGACGGCTGCAGGCCAGCTATATAGTACTGTACACCGGTGATGGAAGGGGGGAGAACCATATGCTGCTCCGGACGTAGGCCTATACCAGTTTTACCATATTAATTATTACAGCTGTCTCAATATACCCCAAGTGTCCTTAATGCCTCAGTGCATATAGACCTACCTATTAGCCTACAGCTTTTTCTCCACTATATTAAACATTTACAAATATTATACAAATACATGCGTTTGACTTTTTACCTTTGATATATCATATAGGCTAACTGTGGTCTATTGATGGATTGTATGAAGAAAGTATAGTCTATCTGCAATAAAAATGTTAAACTCAAATGAACAGGTCATTTTTTAATAGGCGTGTTCACCTCGCTACGATACCGTAACTTCTTGCCCGCTGAAACTTGAGCACTTTCACTTCAAGACGACTGCCGTCGTAGCGCAGTAGATGTTTCTTCAGATCGCAAATCCTCTCAGTTGTTACTGGGTAAACTATAGCCTACATTTTTCCGGCAATGAACGTTTTCAATTATACTTCTAGCACTGAAAACCTGAAAGACGAGTTGTCTACTTTGGGGTAAGAATACCGTCAGACGCGTTAATGTATAGCATAATTGTTTTACTGTCGCGAATTGTATCCTACACATTTCTGTCGTGGAGCCAGTTCCATGTGAAAAATAAAGAAAAACGCATTAGGGTGTTTGTAATTAATAAGAGAGACAAAAAACGTCCATTTAGATAAAGTTTCTTTAACTTCTAAACATTCAGAATGTCGGCTAACATAATCCATTATAGTCTACTGAATAATTTGCAGAAAAAAGTAGGTAAATAAAAAGAAACAGTCGACTATGCAACAAAACACGATGCAGCTTGCGCATTATGGCTACTCCGTATCTAAAGGGGCATCCCTTGACAAATGTCTATTTATCTTTACAGGTTATTGTAGTGGTTAATGCGATAATGCAAAACGTTCTCACATCCTCTTGGTGTTCCACCTGGCATTGCAAAATTATATTTCTCTGAGACCATCACTAGTGTATAAATATATATTTCATACATCATACACACACACACACACACACACACACACACACATATATATATATATATATATATATATATATATAGAGAGAGAGAGAGAGATTATTAGAAATAGGTTTTTATTATTATATACATTTACCATTTACTGTATGTTTAAGTAATGTGCGTCCCATTGAATGAATAGCCAGATGATTTATTACATTACAGTCAAAATACTGTATACAATTTAGGCTTTAATATTACACAAGGCCATTGGAAGTCAGGCTTTAGGATGCCCAAATATGATGTCATGTTTTGTATTATGTCAGTAGTTTGAGCTTGATGCACAAATGTCTATGATCCATCTTATTTTAAGCTGGTACCATTTTGACTTGTCCCGGCATGCTGCAGAAGCCCTTCTCTTGTCCAATGGAACTGATGGAAGCTACTTACTTCGAAACAGTAATGAAGGACCAGGCTGCTTTGCCCTGTCTGTGAGGTCTGTCTGTTTGTCTGTCTCTGTCCACACTTCCTTGGCTCTGCTCTTTTTATCTAGCATTGCCTGGAGCTGCTTGGACAAATGCATGTTCCATTTAAAGTAGGGAAAGAAAAAGCAGTAATTACATGAACTTGTCATTACATTGTGTTAAACATGTTTTGCTTTATGTTATTTGCCATAACAGGGCAAAAGATTCAGTCAAGCATTTCCAAGTGAGGCGAAACAACAACAGCTATGTCTTTGGCTTCAATGAGTTCCAATCGCTCCGAGAGTTTGCAAACCATTTTGCTAACCAGCCTCTGTTAGGCAGTGAATCAGGTATATTGAATGTCAGTTGACCTTTTTATTAATATCCTCAAATTCACTTCTCACTTTTACTGGAGTCACCATTTACTTTGCCATAGGCTAGGCTGTATATTTCTGTTTATGTGTGCTCTGCATAGTATTTTATTTTTCTTCTTCACACTCTTGCACGAGGATCTGTTGCAATATTTCCAGTTAGTTTATTATGTGCAAAAGATTCAGGCTGCATCTTAATACCCTCTTCTGACTTTCCTACCAGGTAATCTTATTGTGCTCAAATGTCCGTACCCATGGCGGGTGGAGGAACCATCCATCTACGAGTCTGTCCGAGTTCACACGGCCATGCGAACGGATCGTACAGAACGTGATCTTGTGGCGAAGGCACCGTCGGTATGACAATGCTTTCCACTGTCTGAATGTTTGCATTATGTGTGTGAAAACAAATTAGCATTAGAGAAACTATATACTGTATTACAACATACAGCAGCTCACAATCAGCATTCCATTTTGAATACTGTATGTTCAGATTGGCATGTTACAATTTGTCAACTGTGTTAATATAATGTCAAGCCTTGTTTTACAGTTTGGCACAAAGGAGGGCTATCTGGTGAAGCAAGGAGCAGTTATTAAGGTAAAAGCATTTCATGTTGTTGATATTCGGGGTTTGCATTTTTTAGACATAAGAATTTAGACACAATGACTTAAATCTGTTGTTTTAGGTAATGCTGTGCTTTTTGCGGCATTAGCAACTCTTTCACCATTGTTCACCATGGGCGATTCAGTTTAGAATGATTTTGTAGGGATGTGAGTCAATTATGCATTGGGATTTTGTTTAGTACGCAACTGTCATAGCTGATCCTATTTGCTATAATGGAATTTACAACATGAACCAGTTAATAAATACATATTATTTCAGAACTGGAAACAGAGGTGGTTCACACTTAATAGACATGAGCTAAAATACTTCAAGGATCAAATGGTGAGTGTTTGCTTCCTGTTTGGGGGTGAAATGTTTTTATTACAAAGACAGAAATTGTGATTCCATTGCCAGCCTAGATATCCTAGACTCATTATTGCAAATGTAAGTGGTTCCGTACTATTGTGCATGTTATAGTGATGGCAAACATCACCCTTCTGACCTCTGCTAGTGTGTGGAGCCCATTCGTACCCTGGATATGAGAGTGTGTTCAGCGATCCAGTTTGATTATTCTCAGGACAGAGTCAACTGTTTCTGGTAAGCACTATAGGGTAGAGAACAGTGTAAATGTATTCATTCAATTCAGTATTAGATACGAAATGAAAGGAAAGTGGATATTTAGTCGTATTTAGTCGTAAATGTCTTAAAGGAATAATGTCAGATTTATAAGTTGGCCCTGTATTTCAAAGTAGGCATGCAAGCATGGCAGATTGTACATGTAAAAGTTTTGACAGCTAATGTTTCAACTAAAAATGTATAATCTGTAACAGAGGCTTCCGCAGTCCTAATTTGACAACTCCTGCTGCCACAGGTTTTTTTTTTCTTCTGAATGCTACATTCAGTTTTACTTCCCTCTTGGTGTATGTTGTTAAGAAAAGGGGAAGCTCTAGCAACCTGATAACACATTGAATATAAGGGAGGGAAGGAAAACCATGTTTGTGATACATATGTAAATACTCATTTAGTACACTTAATGCATTTATTTTTCTGTGCTTGTACCCATCTGTTAATGAACTGCACAAGCCTCCAAATGTGTTTTCTTTATTAAATACATTTGCTTGTTCTGGTTTGTGAAATTTGTACCTGTGAGCAATGTCTGCTCCTCTTGCTCCACAGTGTGGTGTTTCCTGAGAGGACATTTTATTTGTGTGCCAAGACAGGTGTGGAGGCAGATGAGTGGATTAAGATATTGAGATGGAAAAAGGTGAGAGTGTCAATTTATTTTAGATTACACATTATGAGGGCTAGACTGCAATATTTGTTTGGGAAATGGAGGGCCAGAAGGAATTGCGTTTGCCAAAGTTCCACACAATAAGTATGACAACGCTGTATTTTCCTTCTGTAACGCAATTCCATTGTTTTATTTCTTGTTGTGTTTGGTAGACATTTCTGTTTTGAGAGCAGGAACAGGGCATGAAATAGTCTTATAACCTACAATGTAGGGCTGTTGGGTAAACCTCCATAGCATAAATGTCTAGATGAACTATGTTTATATGGCATGCAAGTCAAGCATTTTAATCATTAGCAAAACAGGAATAATTCTAAAAGTCTATGGATTAGATAAAGGATGAAGTATTAGCAAGCAAGTCGTTTTGTACCTGTAGGCCTGTCACGATAATTACTATATCGACTTAACATGCAATATGTTTTGCTGGTCCTGTGATCTCATCTGCCTGCTCGCAGGCAGCACTCCACACACATAAACACACACAGAGCAGACAGCGACAGCTGAAACAAGTGTTACTCAAGGTTTTAATAGGCATTTTTCTAGACGAATGCATAATTCTAGCCAAAAAAATTAGTTAATTTTTTATTTCCTCTTCAAGGTTTATTGTTAATACTTAGCCAAGCAATGAAATTGTTTAAAACCAATCATAATGATCAACTGATGTCACATGACAATAGCAGAAACTATTTGGGCAATAATATAGTTTAACACAATTATTATTAAACTAGTTTTTGTGACAGGCCTAGAAATCACTGTCTTATGTGAATTCTTTGTTCCAAAGATTGAGTAAAAAAAAAAAATATATATATATATATATTAATCCTTCTGATCTCATGACCCTGATGGACATGATCTCCTGTCTCAGCTCTCTGTCCCCCCTGGAACTCCCCACTCACTACAATGACTACCTTTCCTTCTCTCTGGATACCCCCGCTCCTCTCAAAACCCGCTCAGTCTCCTTTACCCACACTGCCCCCTGGTACACCTCTGAGCTACGGCGGTTAAGGCTGCTGGACAGCATCTTGAGCATCTGTACTAGAGGACTAGTGTTCCTGGATCACCACTCATAGTGTAAAACTGCCCTTTCAACAGCCAGATCTACCTACCACTCTGACATCATCAAATCTAATTTAAAAAAAACAATCCGTCTTGGTTTGATGAAGCGCTTTTCTGGCAACACATGATGTAAAAAGTAGGAACTTTTGGGGGAAAATTTAAAATGTTACCATGTTCAGGCAGTTAAAACTACCTCTCTGTCTCTCTTGTCAACTCCTATCAAAAGATGACGCTCAAATGTTGGAAAATTTAAATATTGGCTACTGTAATATGCACAGGCTAAACCTGAAATATGTGGCACATGCACAGACTGTATAGTGGCTGGTGATCTGAAGATTTATGGGGCAGATATGTAGTCTGATGTCAATTTAACCAAATGCATGTAGGATATACAAACATTTTAGGGAGAACAGATGTCTCAGCCGGGCTTTGTATTGTTCCACAATTATGTTAAATTAAATGCTTTACCTTAGTATTAGGTCTATTGATTGTGTCATCAATGTTTCTCGAATATCCATATGGCTTTATTTACAACTGTCTTTAGAGTCACTGACCACTCGCATCACTGCACCATAGACAGTGTCTGCGCCTTTTTGAGTTCTCAATATAGGATTCAATTGGAATGCCCGACTTTATAAACGAATGCACCTATTACAAACACTCGCTGTAGTAGTGATGATCGCAGCCTAGTTTGATTTAACATGCTATTAAGGACTATGACAGCGGCGTCCTGCTTCAAGACTGGTAAATTTCCCTCAGTGTAATCTGTCAAATTGACAGTGGGCCTTCTGATATTTCCGTCATTGTTAAAAATAGTCAGTCAATGACGGAAAACTTCCGGTTAACGCGACCTCTGAACTGAAATAATCCTGAACTCAAAATCTCCTACCTGACAACCCCATGCCCACTAGCCTCATCAAAAATGCCTTCCTTCCATCTCTCGCCTACTCACTGACAGAACGTGGCCACCGACATGGTTCCCCCTCACCCTGATATTCGCATCCGTGACACCCAGACTTTCCTGATTCGCCTCCTAGCCTTATCCTTGCCGGTCTTCTCATCCCACTGTCAACAACTGCAAAAAAATCACTTTTGATAACTCTCTTTCATTCGAATTACATACCAAAACTATCCCCGGGCATCCTTCTTCCACCTACAAAACATATATAGACTCCGTCCACATACGACATGCTAAATCACCTCTTCTGCTACACTCCTCAAAACCCATCTCTTCAAAGTTGCGTATAACATTTAACCCTTTGTTCCACCCTCACTTGACTCCCCTGCCCTCTCAATAAGCATGTATAAAAATCATAATTACTGTAAATAATATAAAATACAAATTAAGATAAATATACAAACAAATACATATTGTGCACACAGCCAGTACTCGTAGCAGGCCTAATTACTTATTTAGCATTTTAGCTAATGATGCAACTGTCACAGTACATTCATCCACTATACATTGCTGCAATACTATTACACAGTATTTAATGGCTTCAACTAATGGAGAATTAATCCAGGAGGATGTTTAAAAATGAACCTGCAACATTAATGATATAGCATCAGAAAGCAAAACAATTTTAACACATTTTCCTTTTCAGTCACAGTTACAAAAAGAGAGGTGACCACAGTGGTTGGCGGTACCATGAAGCAGAACAACCCTCACAGAAGACAACACAGATTTGAATAGATGTAAATACAGTACATACTCTCATCATACTCTGTGTATCAGCCACTTCAGGACTACATTAAGGACTACATTATTGAATGTGTTGCTTTACATATACATTTAGAAATAAAGGCAGTCAGGCATCACTACAAATGACAAAAGGCTATGAAAATATGTGCTTGCCTGTGTGCGGCCATGCATAGCAGACTGCAGGCTATGTAATGCAAACTATTTATCAGTCAGTCCAGATAAGACTACATGTTTCCGTAGTCTTATGTAATTTCCACCACCTGTCTCAGTTCCTCACTGAGAAGCAATATGTTATTCTCTAAAACTGTCGAGGACAAACCGCAAAAGTCTTAATAAATCACTATCCACTAGCCATTATTGTCAGATGAATAGCTAAAATGTTAGAGGAACTGTTAGGGTAAGGCTATATATAATTTTTCATCCATGTACAGTAGACTCGTATTATGTTATTCAGATTATTTACTGTATTTATTTTTTGCAGTTTTGTTTCATTGTATAGTATGAATGTATAACATATAAAACATTAAAAACTGAAATATGAACTTTGTAAAATGTGTGGTTTATCTGCCTTTCTATCATTAATCCTTATGAAGAGCTATACTTTTCATGGCTAAAAAGTCACCTGGATTAAGTGAGAAAGACCAAACGAGGTAAATGTGTAGGCTGTAAGACTACAATTTCTGTATACACTAAACAAATTAACACTAAAGTAAATATTTGTGTCATTAAATGAAATAAGCTTTGCAATTGTGTATCAAATGATGATAACACTACTAGCAGTTTATCAATTTATGTCAAATGTTAAAATAAAGCCTTGAAATTAATCAATTTTCATTGATCAATGAATAAATCTAAAAACGCCAGGTGCCAAAATACAATTATACACAATTGCAACCTCAACTGGCGTCCACAAGAGGGAGACAATTGCTTTGCGAAAATGGGATGGCATATCATGACCCAAGTTACTTGCCATAACAACACAAAACGTCACTTTGGAGCGAAAGTTTTCGAAAGGCTGTGCTATGCCCATGCGCCGGTGTAGGAAACAAGGCGCACAATAAATCGTTTTTATTTTACAGAGTATCAAATAGTAACACAAAGTGTCGCTACCGTAATAATGGAAGGACTAGAGATGTCTGCGATGATACCTGCTCTTCAGGAGCTTGCAAGGTGACATTTAAGCTACATTAGCTAAACTCCTAATCACACAAATTACGCCATTCATGTACAGGTAACGGTATACAGTTGCACATTCATGTCATACAATTGTCATATATATTGACAGTTTTCATTGTTTCAGTGCTACTGCAACTGAGTACTTCCAAGTGGTCCAGAAACCCCGACAGATTCTTTGTCAGTTTATTGACAGGATCCTTACAGATGTGGATGTAGGTGAGTCACACATTGAGGGTTAATGCTATTTTCATTCATTTATTTTTCATTATTATCATTATTTCTTATTTTGTTCAGTTGTCAGTACTGACTGAACAAAGCACTGAGCAGGAAGTTGCTTTCTACTATACAGAATGGTTTCTAATCCGTAAAATTATCGTTTTCTATTTTCTATTCAGCTATTTGATTATGTATGATATAGCTAGATAGATACATAGCTAGATATACTGTATGATGTCATCTACTGTACCACAACATGTTCTTCCAGTGGCGCTGGGACTGAGTAAGAAAGCTGGTTCAGAGCCTGCCTGTGTGATGTTACTGGACTTCGTGCAGCACATCATAAAATCCTCCTCTCTGATGTTTGCAAACCCTGCATGCCACCCTGCCGAATTTAAAGAGACAACACAATGCTGTATTGGTGAGAGCTAATTTAGGTCATTTGCACCTTTTTGTGGAATCGCTAAGATGTAAATGTAGCATCCTAATGCATTCGTCAATCACAGGGAGTGTTTGTGTGTATGTGTGTGCGTTCGTTTGTTTCTGTTTGCGAAAGGTCTTGTAACATCATAGCCTAGAATATATTTACACTGTCTAATCATCTCTGCGTTGTCCGACCAATTTAAATGTGAATACAACACCACTGTATCCCACACTGCATTCAATCTTGATGTTTATGTTGCTTCTAGAGTTCAGCAGGTGGGTGGCAGGCCGCTTGCTCCGGGTCGCTGCGGCTCCAGGGTGCGAGGCCATCCACCAGCGGGTCTCGGCTGTGTTCTCCTCCCTGCTGCAGATGCTCAGAGTGCGAGCCCCGGTCGTCTTCAGCTGCCTCACAGAGGAGCTGCTGTGGCTGGCTCAGGACCTGGATAGAGCTCTCCACACCCATATCAGCTCCCTGCTGGGCCACACAGTCTTCCCAGGCGTGGACACGCGGAGCCCGTGGCCTGTAACACTGGAGCGCTTTGTCACCCCTTCTTCATGCGCCTCCCCCTACCTCACCCCCTCGCCCATCCAGCTCTCCTCCCCGGTCGCCTTGGAGACGCTGCTGGCGTCGTCACTCACCGTTCTGGCCGGTGTCCTGAGAGGAATGGTCTCCCAGCGCTCCGTGAGAGTGGCCTGGGAAACGGCGTGCTCCGTCCTGGCCAACGGCAGCCCCAAGCTCATCGGGCTCTCCATGGCGATGCTGAGGGGCTTGGTGGAGCTGGCCGGGTTTCCCGACGGGCAGGGCCACGAGTTCTTCACAGCGTACCTCCAGTTGCTGGACACGCACCTGTACGTGGGTGAAGCTGTGGGGCAGGAGCCGTACGGGGGGGAACTGCTCCGCTTGACACGCTGCGTGTTCCGGACCGCCGCGGCCGCTCCCGTGACGGATCCTCCCGAGTTTGAGCCCGTCTACCTGTCGCAGCTGTTGGCTTGCGTGTGTAGCCTAGCAGGGGCGGGGCTAAGGCTGGGCGCCGAGGTCAGCCAATCGCTCTGTCTGCTCTTTGACTTCCTGCTCTCTGTCACGCCGGGTTACGGGGGCGGGCCGTCGCTATGGAGGCAGCGGATCACGGAGGTTTGCAGCAAACTGGTCCAAACTGTTGGCACTGAGAACCAAGCAGAGGTACAAGGCTTTCTGGGGCTTGTTTTGTGTATCGCGTTGGTTTAGTTTGATATAAATAATATATAGTTCCGTTGATGCGTGTGCGGCTACATTGACATTCCCTCTCCCATTCATTCTCTCTTGGACATTGCAGTGTGCCGAGGGGTTTATCCACGCTGCGCTGAAGGCTGAGGTCGCCATACTGCTGCAACACATAGAGGAGGGCGAGACATCCGCCAAGAGACCGAGCCTCCCTGTCACCTCCCCAGACAGCAGCAAGACCCAGAGCGCATCTGTGTGAGTACAGTTCCACTGTACTGTATGCTACTCACATCCACAATGAGGTCTTCAGGGCAAGACCTTCGAACCATCCCTAGAACTCGTTTTAAAAGAAGAGGTGACCGTGCTTTTAGTACAGTGGCTCCTAGGCTCTGGAACTGTCTCGCTAGCCTTGAGAACGATTGACTTTTAAGGCACATCTTTTTAGACACGCTTTTAATTAGCAATGTGGTGTTGTCTTTTATTTAGAATGTTACATACACTTTTTATTTATTTATTGTATTGCGCACTTGTACATGTGTAGTTTATTTATTTTATGAATTTATTATCATATTTACTGTGGAGCACTTGTCAAGTCAATTTTATTTTTATAGCCCTTAGTCACGTTGCAGTCTCAAAGGGCTGTGAACTTGTGACCTCTTGTCTGTGAAAGATGCTATATAAATAAACTGTACTTACTTACTTACTTGTATTTGTTATATTTGCAAGTCTATTCTAATATCTCACAGTACTATCACATGGTAGTATCACAAAACGCGAGCTATCCTGTAGCTGTCGATGTCTGCATTGCTTATAGATGCTTTGCTGGAAGGCTTAGTGAACAGTGGGACCTTGTGTGCTTCAGGAAGGCGGACATGCGTGACAGGAGCGAGGTGTGGGCTGCTGTTACCAGACGCATGGAGGAGCTGCTGACCTCCCTGAGCTCCGGCCCCGTCAAGACCCTGTGTGTCCTGGAGGGGCTGGCCTCCATTCTACACCTGGCTGCCCTCTGCTCTTCTCCCACCAGGTAACACACAACACGCTGGTTCTGCCCGCTGTTGCTCACTGTGTTCACACTATGGGCGGAGACGGGGAGTGTATATTGATACATGTACTTCAAACAGTGTTGATGCATTAGCAGCTAATCTTGTCCATTGTAAGGTTCAGTTGTTTATGTGGGATAAGAGTCTAGTAAACCATGTTTGAGTGACGTTTCTTTATATACTGTCACAGACGGAGACAAGTTATGTTAAAGTATGTCACAGAACAGTGTGTTTTACAACAGCGGTAGATCTATTAATCCTGGTGAATGAATGTGCTGACATGTATTGCGTATATAGCTGTGTACGTCATCATGCTAACACTGGACACACAGCTACTTGTGTTCACCTGTGCCTTGTACCGCCTGTGTTCTCGCTAGCCCAAGTCCTCTTGTGTGGGTGTCCAATGAGACGCTGGGCAGGGCCCTCAACACCTGTCAGTCAACACTGGAAAGAGGAGAAGAGCCTGATTCAGACCCAGCTCACATTCAGTCTGCTTTCCAGTGCACCATGAAAGTCCTGGACTCCATCCTCTACCTGAACAGTGAGAACACAGCCGGTGTACTGTGATTGTCAGGAGACACCGCTTTGCTCTGCTGCCACACTATTATATGCACATAGAAGTGCTGAGTCATTTGTTACATTTCAAGATGTAGTAAGCCAGAGGTCTTCAACATGGGGTCCGGGGTCCCTAGGGGGTCCTCAGAGGTACATTGTCCTTATTTGAGCCCAAATAAATGTCAAATATACATGAACAAAAACTACAACCTAGCTATAAATATATGAATTTGTCAATAATTATTGTAATGGCTTAGCATGTTTTAGGCCTACAGTAGGTCACATTACGAAGCACTTTTAAACACGGCACAATAGGCCACTCTACACATTGTTGCTAGTACGAGTTTTGTCAAAGTCACCAAATATCTCCTCGTATTCTGCTAACTTACCGGTGCGTCTGCACAGCCCTGGCTCTGTAGCTAGGAATGTGACGTGGGGAACACCGCTCACAACAACGACACCCTAGCAGTTTGCAATGTCTGTCCAATGTGTGGGGCGGAGCTTCTAAGGGAGCACCCTATGGCATTAAAGTGTTTCTGATTTGAGTTCAACGTTAGCAAGCGTCCTCGACAATAACTTGCGTTACCTTTCTAAATGATTACCTCGGTAAATGTAAAGCTAAGGACATTAGCCTGCTAACACGGCTGTGTATCTGCATGTGTGTGAGCAGTGAGCGGTCAAGGAGAGGTGGACCTCCAGGGGCGTGTGGGGGGCTTGCTGTCTCTGCCCTGGGCGAGTGCACACACGTCTGCGTCGGCCTATAGCACGTCAGGATGTCCCTCCGGTCTGCCCACGCTGGCCCAGAGACTGGCCTCCTGTGAGTAGACCACCTTATCAAAGCTACATGTCATCAGAGGTGGAGAGACCACTGATACCTCACTCGTATCTTCTATCTTCTATCCTTATAAAAAAACACACACTGCTTTGTCTTTGTTAAGCTGCTAGGATATTGGCAATTTCTTGGTGCTTAGGCTTCTAGCAATTATTTCTGGAAATTATATGGGGTATGTTGTAAATGTATAGCTAAGTTAGCCTAATGACATGCTGTTGTCATGCTATGTTAGTTGTGTACAACAACTGCTGTGTGAACTCCACTATTGAAAAATGTACTGATTGTACTGTAAATGGTGTCTGCTAAATGCTGTTCATGTAAATCATTGAACACCTGTTAATTAAAATGAATTGAGTTATTAATGCTGGTTAGTACATTACAGGTATTGTCAGTTATTGCAAGCTAATTGTAAGCTAATACACTTTTTGTCGACCTTAACAAATATCTCCTTGCATTTCGCTAGCTTACCGTTCTATGTGCGTGTTGACGCTCCATTGCTTCACAGTGCATTTCAGTGTGTAAGGCGGCACCGCGGAGGGCTGCGGGGAGATTCTGTTTTGATTTGAGTTAGCAAGCAAGAATGGCTGAGCAATGCTGACCCTTTAACCTCTATTTGCTTTACTTCTGTGTGTGTGTATGCGTGCCCCCAGCTCCCCAGGTCCAGGCGGAGAGCTTGTGTCTGCTGGCACTGTTGCGTCAGGGTGTGTGCGAGGAGTGGCGCGTGTGTGTGTTCTCCGCGGCCCTGCAGAGCCCTGACCAGGTGGTGAGAGCTGCTGCTGTCAGAGCCTTCCCTGTACTGCTGCATCACCTGGAGAGCACTGAGCACAGCCCCGTGATGTAGGCACACACACACACACACACACACACACAC
>JAODUK010021040.1:0-25549 GCA_027564635.1 Typhlichthys eigenmanni
TCTGAATGCTTAAGTGCTAAATACATGAGTGCAGAATAGGACATGCACACACATGTACATGCACACGAACACACACACACGTATGCACACACATGTGTATACATACACAAACACACACACACACATCACTTCTCATTTTCTCCCTTTCCATCTCCCAGCCCTGAGCTCCAGGTCCTATTCCCTGGTGCTGTCAAGCCGTCCGTATCTCCCTTCCCTCCGCCTGGCGTTCCCTTATCCCGCTCTCTGCTGCACAGCTTCCCTCCCTCCAGACAGACAGACAGACAGACAGACAGACAGACAGAGCCCCTATCTGCATACTCACACTTAAGCTTCAGCCTCTGTCTTTAATTCCCCCTGCCTATCTCTCCCCGTACCTCGCGTCTCCTCCAGTCCCGGAGCCTGTTTGACATTCTGGGCGCGGCCTGCCGTTATTCCTCCCCGCTAATCTCCCCCCTCCTCCCCCCCCTCCCCCCTCTGCATCTATTACTCCATCCATCTCCCTTTGCCCCCTTCATGCGCTCCTTCCCGTCTATCTACTTGACTCGTTCCTTCTCCGCTCTGCCTTTAATCAACTCTGTCACCCCCCCCGCACACACACACCCTACCCATCCCCAACACACACACACACACCTGGATGAAGAGGCTGTAGTTGGCCTGGGAGAACAGGGGCGGGTTGTCATTGACGTCGGACACGTCGATGTTGACCGCGGCGCTGCCAGAGCGCGCGGGCAGCCCGTTGTCTGTGGCTAGCACCGTCAGCGTGTAGCCCGACGTCTGGCGGAGAACAAAGACACAGACGGAGAGGGGAGGGGGGGATTAGCGCTGGCTCAACGCCGCCTCTGTAAGCCATACAACGTGCAGCTGGCACAGGCAAGCCACGCGTCTCCATTAGGGCCCGACCGGACAATGGAGGTGCCAGAGTATCGCTACCCTTACCCGCTCTCTGTCCAGCTGACGGGCCACTTTGAGCTCCCCTCTCAGGGGGTCCATGGTGAAGAGGCTGCCCTGGTTACCGTCCACTATGGAGTAGCGCACGTGATTGTATGACGGTCCGTCGGCATCCTCGGCCATGACCTATGACCCCACAGTAACACACACACACAGATTTTTTTTACAGCCAGATTATCCACTCGTATTGCACGCACACACACACTCAAACACAAGTATTATCCTGTCCCCTTCCACACCTACGCACATATTAGCAGTGCACACTCAGCCCACACGAGTGCACGTTGGCGCGCACACATAAACACAGGTAGGCACACGCACGCACACACACACACGCACGCACACACACACACACGCACGCACAAAGCCGTCAAATTAAGAGGATCCCATGGGAAATCAGTAGACGGGAAAGAGACAAGTATGAGACAATAACGTGCATTAAATTCAAATTTCCTTATGGATAATTTATATGCAGGTCAATTAAACGGGCGGGGGGCAGACGGGATGTACAGCAAAGCGACGAGAGCCGCTGACAGGCCTACGGCGAAACACAAGACACATGCGACAAGCTACAAAGTAGCAGACAAGTGAACGCTATCGAGGCGAGGGTCTAATGAGTCACCTGTCTGTAATTAAGCAGCGTTTATATGATGGTAATGCACGAAGCATGAAGAACACAGGTCCTAATTTAGCCATGCCACCAGATGGTGCTGATATGTGATGGTGTAAAGGTGTAATGAGCAGCAGCCAGGACGGGGAGCGCCTTGGGAAGAGCTAAATGGCGAGGGAAGGGAGCGACGCTGTGACAGGCGTTGGTTGTAACCGAAAGGGAGAAAAACACATTGACAGTTGAGAATCCAAGGGGGCAGCTTTAGGGGCCGGTAATGGGATGCTGCCTATATTATCCGGCCCCTGAAGGCGCTGTGAGTCTCCTACCGTCACCACCGTCCTGCCGGGCTCGGCATCCTCGCCCACCACGGCCGTGTACGTCTCCTGGCTGAACACGGGGCTGTTGTCGTTGATGTCCGTCAGGTTGATGTTGACGGTGGCCATGTCGCTGAGCGGGGGCGTGCCGCCGTCCGTGGCTTCCACCGTCAGGTAGTACTCGTGGGCGGCCTCGTAGTCCAGTGGCTCCAGGACAAAGATGTCCCCTGGTTAGAGGAGGAGGGAGGGAACTATGGTTATGTGCTGTATGGGGGGAGGATGGGGGACACTCGAGAGATGTTGTTGAAGAGTTTTGATATTATTTTTTGTCTTGTAATACAATACACTTTAGTATACAATGCAGTTTAATACAATATGTGTGCCATTTTTTACCCCTGGCGTTTATGAATACAATACCGTTTAATACAATATGTGTTTTGTCCCAATGGTCTTTTTTTTATTATTAAAAATTATCATTATACAATATTATCTCTGGTTTATATCTGGTTTGCCTGGAAGGGCATGAAAAGCTGACTTGTCGTGTAGTCAAAATGTACACAGATGTTGCCAGAGATAAAACAGTCTCCCGATTAATTAATTCATTCAATTAAATATTAACTATTAGTGAGGCTGTGCTGTTCTGATGTTGGTGGGGGCTGGTGACTCTTCCTTTTTGGGGCAGGGCACAATGGTTTTAGCGCAGTACTGCTAGCAGTCATTTCATTTCACAGTAAGTATCAGCATGGAACCTCTCAATGCAAAACGTTTATCAACCATTTAAAGCACAATTTTTCCCAAGATGACGACACCGACACTCACATTCTGATTGGGTGAGATAAGAGTAGGAATTCAAATATGTGAGGAAGTTTGATTGAAATGTATTAGCACCTTCTTTATGACAACCACAGAATTGAGGGGTTCCAGACTGATACTTGCAGCAAAGTCAAACAGTAACTTGCGAGATCAGGATGGGATCACAAGGCTGCAGTACTGTGTGTCGCCTGTGTTCAGATGCCACGCACCATTCAATGCACTCTCTGCCACGAACTGGCTCCCAAGAGGGGCAGTATTGAGCTAAAGCACTGAGCTAAAGCCACATGATCTCACCTTTATAGCTAACACACAGGTTTGTTTAACAAAACCCTGTTATCGCATACTGCCTTGTTATTTTAGTTTTGTAAACTAGGTTAACATATTGCAGCTTTAATATTATTATTTATAGGTACTATACTGTATTATAAGTACTGAACACATTTTGACTAATGTTGACCTGCATTGGATTAATTGACTTAGCAGTGACAGTCATCCACATAAGCATATTATTTATATATCTATTATTCGTCTGCCAAAAAGTAAAAATGGTGTGTGCAGCAGAAAGTACAGGTGGGTCAGCTGCTGCTGTTCTCACCGTTACAGAGCCATATACATACCAGTGCGGGGGTCCACGCTGAACATGCCGTGTTCGTTGCCGCTGATGATGCCGTAGGAGATCTCCCCGGTGGCCTCTGTGTCCCGGCTGGCTGCCTGCACCCGCAGCACCTGGGTGCCCACGGGCACGTCCTCGGGCGCTGTGGCGACGTACTCGCGGCGCTCGAACACGGGCGGGTTGTCGTTGATGTCCAGCACGGACACGGACACCTGGACCAGGGAGGAGAGGCGGCGTGGCGAGCCCCGGTCGGTGGCACGCACCCTCAGCTCGTACACCGACTGAGCCTCGCGGTCCAGCAGACGCTCCAGGCTCAGGACGCCGCTGTGCTCGTCCACGGAGAAGTAGCCATCGGCGGAGTCGGCCAGCGAATAGAGAATGTCGCCGTTTAGCCCTGGAAAGACAAGGTGACATCACGTCTCACTGATAGAAATAGGTCTATTACTAGGCTCACAAAGATGTTATACTGAACCCTTTGAAAAAAATGGAAAAGCATGTCGAGTGATTCCTTAGTAACATATTCAGCTCCCATATTCCATTTGAGCGTGGCCATTTCTCAAAAAGCCCCCCATAAACAAGGGTGGGTAACATTTAATCCATGGCCTCTTCATAACTCATCTCCTCCCACTAGCAGAGGCGCTCCCAACAATGAGACAGAGACGGATCGCAAAAATAATCGCGGTGCATTTTTGCAGGTGGCCCCCATTTGGAAAATGCCATTATATTCTCATTTGTCAGGTAAGTGTCCCCTCCCTCTATGGATCTCATTAGAGAGCCGGGGAATCATCTGGAGGCTTGTCTATATGGCTCTCGCCCTCCATTTTTAGCCCAAATCACTCTTGACTAAATGACTCAATGGCTGTTAAGAGAATTGTAATTAAGAATATTAATTTCTGAGAATTTTGTATTCTCTCTCTCTCTCTCTCTCCCTCTCTCTCTCTCTACAGTACACACCCTATCCAAATAAACTATATTCTTGATTAACTATCTTGGTGCACACATTACCTGGCAAAGAAATGTGTGTGATCTTGAAAACAGACCTACTTTAGAGGGCAGGATATGAGGACCCGCGACTAGCAATTATCTTAAGCCTAGTACACACAGCTGTTTCTCAGTAATACCAGACGCATTTTTAAGTCCCTTCACTTCACTTTACGCGTCAAGGCTGAAGGCTGAGTTTGTGTTTCAAGCAAAATGTAATACATGTCCATGCAATTGACGAAGCCCAAGAATGACAAAGACACAACACAAAAGTGGATGGAACAGATATAAAGTCAAACGAGGAACTAGGAATAAAAGGTCACGGAGGAGCACATATGGAATGTGTATCCACATAGCTTTCATTCATCACAGATCAAGGGTGCTAGTCGGCTTGTGTTTGTCTAAAATGTTCTTAGCCATTCCCCAGTGATATGAGCTGCAGCGGAGGGCTGAAGTGAGGATCAGTGATGTGAGCAAGTATAAAACATCTTGTAGCCAACTGGCTGGTGTAAAGTACAGTCAGTGCCTATATAGAGATACACGTAGAGTCAAATATTGATGCCTGAGTGGAATCGAAAATTATGTAGCTCTCTAAAAGACAGAGGGTAAAGTTAGCTTTCAGAGTTGATTGTTAGCTACAAAGCCAACTAGAATGCCTATTTCTGGAACAAATACATGTGGATAAGTGTGCATTGACATTGAACTAGCCCGTGTGCTTGAGAATTGGACCAAAGAAAACACAAAAACACCCTACTCTGGACAGACAATTTAAAGGTACACTCTGATTTGTGTCTAGAATTGCCCTTGTGGTTGAAGCCAGTTACATAAATGTAATTTTGAACGTACAGTAAAACCCTCAGCGCGAGCAGACTGCTGTCTAGCTGGCTCCCTACTCCTCCCCTACAGAGGCCACATGCTGCTATCTTCTCTACCCATCCCCTCACAGTTTCAAACAGACAGTGATATGGAGAGAAAAGTTGTGTTTCTGGTGGCTCTATAATACAACCAATGAGCGTCATAAGCTCCACTTAATTTCATTCAGCACACTGAATTTTTCCAGCCATATCATTTGTATTGTTGTTGTTGATGTCTGGATTGTACTATGATTTATATTTTTGTGTATTTTATGTGTATTTTGTCTAATGCATACAAAACGATGGCACTGTATATTACATTTGTGACAACTGAAAAAAGGCTACTGCACCCTAAAAAAATACATTAAGGCAATTTATAGACCGCAGCATATATAAATGCAATTTATAGACCAAAGCGACTTATATGTTTTTTTTTCCTCTTAATGTCACATTTGTGATAAGCGCCTAAAACTCCAGTGCGACTTATAGTCCGGAAAATAAAGCAAGTCTAAATAATCATCGCCTGTGGCTAAACTGAGGGGAACACCACTTTTCTCCATAGTTTCTACACCTTGAACTACCCTTATCCTTGATGTTCACAATGTGAGGCAAATTTTGGCAAAGCACAGCCTGGGGGAAGAACAGTTTTACCGCCAACCCTTTCTTCTAGCCGCTCGACATTTGAGTCTGAGTAACCCAATTCTGCACTAACATTCATTCTGTCAAGCTGTCAGCTCACCTGACAGCTGAGAGGGTGGGGGTGAAATGGTGAGGCAGAAGGTGGAACGCCCTGCTCCAATAAAGAGAAGGAGTAATGTGGTGCAGTGACTCAAAGAGTTATCTTAGATAAAAGCTCAAGGAGTTGAAGTAACTCTTGCATGGTTAGAGTTCTCAATCTTTGCCACTAGTGGGATTCTTGCAAATTGCTGTGGCTGTTGCTCCCACTTAAATCTGTGCACTAAAGGGCGAGGATTTGAGAGGAAAATGTATGGCTTCTGGCTTGCCACCAGGCAAATAGAAAATTGCTATCAGGTCTTTGGAGAATACAGTGCTTGAAAAGAAAGGAATTTCATTAGAGTGTAATGGAGCTTTTAATTTGAGGGGTTGATCATTCATGAAATTCCACATCGGTTATTCCTCCCGCTTGCCTTTTTGTGCAATGTGAGCATAAAATGGAAGGATAATAACCTCTGTGCTTTGACTCAGCATTGTGGGAAGTATCTATGTAATACGATGACAATATATTTCTTGAGAGATATTTTGTGACATGTCACTTAATCATGATGAATCTGCATCACATTTTGCAACAGATAAAGACAAAATGACAATGTTACTGTCTCAGGTTACATTTATGCACACACGGTTTCAAAGAATGTAGTGTAACAAATATGCTATTGTTGGAAAAGTGGTCCATTTATTTTGCCAATGTCACTGTGAAAAAAATCACTATAACACACATAGTCCTAACTTAATTCTTCCAGTTTCTCCAAGGTTACCCATAATGCAAAGTTTCCTGGTGTTTAGAAGACTCTTATTTATCACCTAATTAACTTCTCTCTTAAGTTTCCACACCAGAGAGTTTGTTGTCAGAGAAACTGGGGGAAGGGGAGGGTCTCTGCAAGCCTTTGTTTTTAAAGCTAGTGCAAATCAATGGTGTGTGACCACTGCTAAAAATGTGTTCAAGTCATTCCGCATATCTCCACAGGTGTGTTCATTCAAGTAACAAAGGCACATTTAAAAGGTCAACAAATTACAACAGGAGGCAGCTGACAATTCCTGAGAGGAACAGAAGGTTCTGGGCGGAAAAAATAAAGCCTTACCGGTATCAAGATCAACTGTCAGCAGCTTGGCCACAAAGGTGCCGGTCTCCGTGTTCTCAAACACTGTGATAGTGTAGGGGTCGGAGGTGAACTGTGGGGCGTTGTCATTGACGTCCTCCACCGTGATGTGGACATCTGCCTCGCAGTAGCGCCCGCCCCCGTCCAGCGCTCGCACACGGAACCTGTACTGGTCCTGCGCCTCTCTGTCCAGGCCCTGCAGAGTCTTCAGCTCCCCTGTAGACAAGTGTAGGGCAACACACAGCATGATACAACTGATTTTGGGCCATTTCCTTTGAAAATAATAATAAACTGCTGTACTGCCCAGACAGTGGTAGGATGTAATCGGCTACCTACTCCTTATGTCCTTTTGACAAATATACGGTCCAAAAAAAGAGGCACAGGAGAAGCATTTCCATGCAGAGAAAATAGAAAATAAAATAAACAAACACACAATTCAAGACCTCTTTAAAGAAGAAGAATATTTGACTTGCACAACTGAATCGGTGTGTATACTGTATGTGTGTGTACTATGTGTGGATAAGTGATACAATATGTGATGTTTGTGCCCTAAATTCCCCTCACCTCTTCTGAGTAGAATGCACTGAAACAACTAATGGCTTTGGAGATCCTGCATCGAGGGGAATAAATAACTTATTTGAAGGAAGAGAGGGTCGGGGGGGGGGGGGGGGGTGGTCTGGCGTCTGAGAGGACGTATGAAGTGTCCTGGGATACAAGGCAGCCAGCATTACTACGCTAGCTTTACTAGCTTTAACGGCTCTTAGCACTCCACACATGCAATTATCCTACTGGACACAGAAGCTCCCCATTCCCAATGCACAGCAGCGGCACCCCTACAAGAGCCACAATAGAGGCGGGCCAAATGAAACAGCTGGATGGCAGCTTTTGTCTTGTTTGTCTCCCTTTGTGTCAATCTAGGAGCGGATCAAGAGCCTGGACGTTGTAGATGGCTTTCATGCGACGGCGGCACAGAGGGGAATCTTCGAGCAGCGTCGGTGCTGATTAACAGCCGGTGTTATTCTGTGTTCTTCTTTTATGCTAACGGGCCATGCCGTTGGGGTTTTGAAAGACTTCCCAGAAGAAAATATCTTCCCTTCATAACTGTAGCAGTCGTAAATTAAATTCATGTGAGCAACACTGCCTTTTGAGTATCACAACGGGGCCCTGCGGGGAAATATTCTTAGCTGTTTCCAAAAATTATATGTATAAGAGTAAATAAAAAGAGGCAATGTGCCTCCTCCAAAATCAATGACACAAAAAAACCCCACCAAACACAAGACTGAAGGGCATACAGAGGAACAAGATGATTCCAAATATATAAAGCAGTGCAGAATATGGGACCGCTGTAGTGCTTTGCTGAAGACCAAGGGTTTGCCAGTTTTCACCATGATTATCGTTATGTGGTGGAATACAAATTACAGTCCTTTTGCATGGGTGCTTGCCACACACTCTTTTGTGATATTCACAATTAACCTTGAACATGGATTGCATCCAAATAATCACCGCTGCAAACACAGGCCCCATAGACACTGAAGTGCCCATTATTTAGCATTGAGATCACACTACTGTAGCTCCACAACACATGCCGCTGCGCAGAAGTAAATAATTACATTACTTGAACCACAAAAACGACACAGCCAAGCATTGGTTCGTGTGCATATACTGTACCTGTGTCTGAGTCAATGGCAAACAGCTCAGCTCCAACTCCCTGGAGCTCATACGAGAGCTGGGCATTGGAACGGATGTCAGCATCTGTGGCAGAGACCTGCAAGATGAGCCTGCCAGCAGGTGAGTCTTCTGGGACCCTTTCGCTGTAAAGGGACTTGGGAAAGGAGGGGGGGCAGAGAGTAATAACATTGTTCAAATAACTAGAAGAAAATAAAGGTTGATTACATTCAAGTTAAGCCAGTTATCCGTTTCCATCAACAGTAAGCACCTTCTTATTATTAAAAGGCAGCCTCTTAATGTAAGGTCTGGTTTTACCTGCTCGCATACAGGGCTGTTGTCGTTGGCATCCAAGACCTTGACTTCCACAACAGCTTTGGCAGTGAAAATGCCATCAGTAGCGGTAATGTTTAGGAGGTAATTGTCTTTCTCCTCACGGTCCAAGGGCTTTCTGACAGAGACTTTCCACTCGTTCTGAATGTGCTCAATGGCAAATTGTCCGAGCGGGTCTCCTCCTGGACAGTTAAAGGGAGAGAGTACCACTTTAGAATGATGAACAGCTTATGCTCACAGCTTTAAAATAGATCTTTTGTGGCTATGATGCTTAGAACCCAATGGAAATATGGAAATAGCATACGTAAAAAGTAGGCAAGATGCTTACGGATTCCTATCCGACTGTTTGGTTAAATAAATCAAACAACATGCTAAGTGCTCATTACTGCCTCATGCAGAAAAGCTATGTTTTTCAATCAAATGTGTATAATGTTTTAACTAAGCAGGACAAATGTTGGCCAATTAGACAACCTCTAGGTATTAGAACTTTTTTTTTTGTATTTGTTAATTAGCAGCAAAAATTGAAGATTTCCCTAGGCAGTATAATTCATTTTTTGCATTTCTAATCTATATGCGACAACTCCTTTCAGATAAAGGGACTGTGTTGTTTCACAGAGCTGATAATACTATCATATTAAATGGTACAAACAATTACAATCCTTTAAACAGTATTATTGACCTGCTACACAAAGGAATAGAGGTGCTGAGCATACTAATTACTGGACTAACAAAATGGTGCCCACCTGTGATGAAGTAGCTGACTTGCTTATTGATGTCCTCAGAATCAGCATCAGCAGTGCTTAAGATAGCAATGACCCCACTAGGCGGAGGGTCATCTTCACTAACTGTGCCCTTGTAGATCTCAGCAGTAAAGCGGGGTGGGTTGTCATTCACGTCAGCGACGGTAACCTTCACCGTTGCCCCAGCAACATGCTGAACTTTGTCTCCGCGGTCTGTAGCCAAGACGGCAATTACATATTTGTCCATTTTCTCACGGTCAAGCTCCTTCAAGGTTGTTACCCATCCAGTTTCACTGTTGACAGCAAACAGCTCAAATGTCATCTGTGAGGTCTGTTTGGGATCAAGGCTGTAAACCACCTGACCATTTGGGCCAGAGTCCAGGTCAGAGGCTTTGACTTGAATCACTGATGTAGCCCCTGGAAGGTTCTCCACTACGACGGCCTCGTATGGGTCTGACTCAAAGACAGGTTTGTTGTCATTACAGTCTTTTACTTGGATGTCAACATGAACCGAAGCTACCACCTCAACATTTTCATAGAGGCTCTGGGCTAAAAGACTAAGCTGGTACCATTTAGTAGTCTCATGGTCAAGGTTTTTCTCCAGCTTCAGTGCTCCAGTGTCCGGGTCCACAACAAACACTTCATCCTCATTGCTCTCAGGGGTGCTGCCCTTCACAAGGATGTAAATAACTGGCTGTTCACTCTCTGATGACGCCTGGATGACGTCAATCTCTGTGCCAATGGGCAGATCTTCAGCAATTGTGAAACGGTAATATGGTTCAACAAATTTAGGGACGGGCACCTCTGGGCCAACAATCCTAATGTAAACTTGAACAACAGATTGTTTGGGTGAATTGCCAGCATCCTTTGCTCTAACATAAAATGCATACAGCTCATTCTCAAGACCAATTAAGCTCTCTTTTGTCACGATAACTCCAGATGTGGGGTGTATTTCAAAGTTCTCCTCCACATTGTCAACATCTGCTTCAATTGCATATGTGATGTCAGCATTGCTACCTTCGTCCATGTCTGATGCGGCTATCTTCACCACAGAGCTTCCTCGTGGGACATCTGATGCTATTGTGGCTTTGTATTCAACTGCCCTGAACTGGGGGGCATTGTCATTGACGTCTGTTAGAATGACATTGATAACACAAAATCCAACTTTGCCACCTCCATCTCTTGCTATCAGAGAAATAGGAATAACCTTTTCCATGCTGTTTTCACGATCAAGACTCTCTAAAGTGAATATCTGTCCTTTCTCGTTGACAGAGAACTTGTCATTTGCAAAATCATTGACAATATGGTATGTGAGTTCTGCGTAAATGCCCTCATCCTCATCTGTTCCTTTAGCTTCAACAACCAGCATACCTACAGGTGAGTTCTCAACAAGCTCCACCACGTATTCCTCCTGAGGGAAAGTGGGACTGTGGAAGTTGGCACTCATGACAGTCACTTTGACGAGGGCTGAGCTTCTGAATACACCATCTGAGACGGACACATTGAGGTTGTACATAGGCTGCATGTGTGGCCTACGATGATTTGAAATGACAATGTCACCTGTGATTTTGTTCATGGCAAAGTTCTGATCTTCATTCCCAGAGAGTATAGCAAACTCCAACTTGCCAGCGTCTGAGCTATCAGCATCCGACGCCTTGACCTGGGTGATAAAGTGACCACGAGGGGCTAATTCACTGACTGTAGCATGATAAATGTTCTCTGTAAACATTGGGGCGTTGTCATTAAGGTCAGTGACATCTATGGGTATAGTAACATCGCAAGAGAGGGCTGGAACACCTCCATCAACAACACGAACCTTCAGGGTATGTTGCTGGTTTTCTTCATGATCTAGCATTTGTGCTGTCCTGATTATTCCTGTGTCACGGTCAATACTGAAGTAATCTGAGCTCTTAACCTTTTCTTCTATAAGCTGATAAAAAAGTTCTTTGTTGTTACCAGTATCATCGTCTTTTGCATGGACTTGTAATACTGATGTACCAATGACTGATGCTTCAGAAATATTGGCATTGTAGGACTTTGACAGGAACACGGGGGCATTATCATTTATGTCTTCCAGGATTATGTCAACAAACACTTCAGAGTGGGCTCCAGTTAGAGAGTCTGTGGCTCGTACACTTAATTTATAGGCTGGGTGTGACTCAAAGTCTAAAGGTTGAATAACATGTATAACGCCTGTGTTAAAGTCAATTGAAAACTGTTTAAATGGGTCCCCCTCAGATATGGTGTACACTATGCGAGGGCCTTCAGAGTCAGTTGCTTGAACGTGAACCACAGGCGTGTGTAACTGGATGTTTTCAGGGATTTCAACACTATAAAATGGCTTTTCGAAAACAGGCATAGCTTGATTCACAACAGTTATGTGCACTTCTACACTGGCTGAGAGGGCTGGATCACCACTGTCTCTGGCCACAACGGCAACAACAAAGTCTGTATTTAATGACTCTTTGTCAAACTTCTTTTTGAGAGATATTTCCCCAGAGGGGCTGATTTGAAAATGGTCCTGGTGTCCACTCAGATCATAGTATATTTCAGCATTTTGACCTATATCTTTATCCACTGCTGTGACATGCCGAATAACCTGCCCTTCCTCTGCATCCATTTGGACCAGGGCATGATAGGGTAGACTCAAAAACATGGGCTTGTTGTCGTTCTCATCTTCAATGCTCACAGTGACCAGAACATGGGCCCCATCTTCAGTTTTGTCTTCTGTAGTGACCTCAATAACAATGTCATATGTGTCCTGTGCTTCACGATCAAATGGGATTCCAGTAGTTGAAAGAACTCCAGCAGTGTGGCTTATTTCAAACCTTTTGTCAGGATTTAAAATTGTGTAAAACAATGGCTCATTCACATAGTTCCCAATAGCAGCAATAACAACAAGCGTTTTCTTCTCAGCCGAGTTCTCTACAATCGTTGCTTTGTATGCCTCCTTTGTGAATTTCAGCCTGCTCTGCCTGTTTTCCTTCACATGTATCTTTATAGAGGCTGTGTTGGCAAACCTGCCATCTGACACCCTAACTTTCAATTCATACCTGCTTCTCATTTGTGTGACATTTTGAACGGAGATGATGCCATTCATTGGATCCATTCTGAATTTATCTCCGATATTTCCCTCGGAAATGGAGAAGAGAAGTTTGGAGTTAGGTGCAGAGTCTGAGTCTATAGCATTGACCTTAATTACCTCTACACCTTTGTATGTTGGCATAATGACTGCTGCCTCATATATATCTTGGCTGAAAATGGGTGAGCAATCATTGACATCAATGACTTCAACGGTGACATTGGCTGCGGTCTCAGCAAACAGACGTGGAATTCCGAGGTCATGGACCTGCACTCTAAAATGGAAAACACTTCTATCTTCATAATCTAAAGCTGTTGTGGTTCGTATAGCTCCAGTGCTAGAATCAATTGCAAAATAGTTATGAGCAAAAGGCTCTACAATCTGATAAACCAGCATGGCATTCCGGTCGCAATCTGCATCAGAGGCTCGAACGACCATGGGTGTGTTCTGAAGGGTCAAAATAACACTGTTGATGCCCGCAGATTCACTGATCATTCCTGTAAATTCCCTCTGGAGGAAGATGGGGGCATTGTCATTCTCGTCTATTAGATGAATAAGCAACGTGATGTTACTTGCAAGTCCAGCCATGCTGGTGCCTTGTACGATAAGCTTGTATTCAGGGGTAGTCTCATAGTCCAAAGTCTTCTGGGTCACAACTACTCCAGAGTTTGGATTTATGTCAAAAGCACTGTCAATGTTTCCCCCTTTCAACTGGTAAAAAATAGATGACTGGCTGACAGCTGTTACCATGCTTACAAAACTTCCAGGATTGACCAATTCGCTGACCTCTGCTGAAAACGCCTTTTCAGTGAATTTGGGGGCAGCATTATCTGAGACTGTGACCATGATGTGCACGCTGGCTGTAGTTGCCATTGGAGGCATTCCCTTATCAGATGCCTTAACAATAAGATCAAACTGGGTCTTGCTACTTCGGTCTAGTTCCTTGGCTACTGTAATTGTCCCGAGGACTGGATCGATTCTGAATGAGTTGGCAACATTTCCTGTTAAAGAAAAAAAAAAACATTAAAGTATATAAAAACATGCTTTTAAAAATGCAAGATATGCTTCATAATAAATGTAAACTATTTCTACAGTTACTATAGCACTTAACTAAATTCCATTTAAATAGTCTTACCCCTTCAATGCTTAAAGCTAATCAGTAGTGTTGTTCTATATTCCAAGCCATTCATCCCAGGCATTTAATTAGAGTCAAAGCAAAACAAGCTGCAACTCAATTAGTTTGAGACATTTAAACTATCTCAAAAATGTATGTTTTCTAACAGCTGCATTTATCACACTCCCCTAACACATATTATTAACTTAGAAGACAATGGTGGGAAAATGCTGAGCGAGGAAGGCGGGCTCTGCGGGACTCCCACGTAGCTAGAAATCCTCATCATCCTCCTACTGTGTGTGAAGTATTCCATTCATGAACAAGTTCCAGTGGGCAGTGGACCTCACTGTGACTCAAGTGCATTTTCACATGCTTATTAGCATTTCTTCTCTATTTTCTACAATAAAGGCCCCTTTCTGCAAATGTGTCTCCTCATAGTGTCCACTAAAGGGAACCATGGCTACACCCAATCCTTTCCGGACACGTACCTGATTCAATGGTGTAGATAATCTCAGCGTTCTGCCCTTTGTCTTTGTCCAGAGCTGTAACCTGAAGCACAGCTGAGCCCACGGCGGCGGATTCAAACACACGGCCAGAGAAAGGCTTGCCTATAAACCACGGGGCATTGTCATTGGTGTCCTCCACGTTGACAATAACACGCACCAGGTTTCTCTTGACAGGGATGTCCTGGTCGCGTACCTAGACAATATAGTAGTTGCAAAAATCAGAAAGAAAATAGAAGAGACTGCTAAAATGTATTTTAAATCCATAGTAACTTTATAATTCAGCTGTTACGATTTTATGAAGTAATCAAAGAACTGTGAGGACCATAATAAGCGTTTTTTGCAGCATTACTAAACCTCTTATTTCTAAGAGTTTTTGAGACATTGCCTTGTAATTTGCAAGTAGAAAGGAAATTTGATGGCAGAGGAACACTGGACAAACAAAATATACATCCTCAGCTGCTAATTAGCAAGAGTGAATAGTTTTGCCAAGCTTAAAATCTGGAGATAACATGAATTTACACTTATTAGCTTATATTCATATGAAATACACATTTGTTTTGTGAAACAAGTGAGCAGCACTGTGAGCAAAATGGTAGTTCTTTGGCTGAATGAGTATTAATCACGTGCAGTTAATGCCTTAGTGAACATATATAGCATACCATATACAGTATTACCATATCTTGCTGCTCGGAGCATTCTATCATTTCATGTAGGATGCTCCATGTTTTTATTTACATATTTTCACCAAGGGAACTCAATCATAAGCAACCAGAGGCCTCTTGTAAATTAGATGGCCTGTGTTATACAGGCCCCCCTTTAACTCTAATCAGGAGGAAATCTGCTGGAGCTGCTGATTTTATAATTAAAGAAACTCCATCACTTGGGACATACAGTAGTTTTACAATCACACATACATTAAGGATAATACCAGTGTTATTAATCGCCCATACCATGACAGTGAGAATGTGGCGATGCATGGTCTCATGGTCCAGTCTCTCAGCGGTGTATAGGACGCCCGTCCCCGGGTCCAGACGGAACTTCCTCAGACTGAACGGATCAGTGCTGCTCAACAGGGTGAAGGTCATCTTATTCTTCTCATCTTCATCCACGGCGCTGATCTGCAGGACCTCTGTGTCAGTCGGGGTGTCCTCCGGGACACTGACCTCATACTTGGGCTGGGAGAACTCTGGCCGATGGTTGTTCGTGTCAATGACCCGAATGAGCACCTATTGGGCCCAAAAAAGGGGAGCGCTGAGTTAATACACCAAATAATTGAAACTAACGAGAAACAACTTATTCTGATTCATAAATATATTAGTAGACAAAAGTAAAACATACATTGGATGTTCAAATGCAGTAGCCTACCAAAAAATAAAAAATAAATAACCTATAACACTAATATTTAGTTATTTACACAAACATATCAGGTATATGGATCCTTGGTAATGCAGCTAGAGTATTACCCATAGAGGTGCCACAAAATCTATTTCTGTTGTGCAAATATGGTTTAATCATCAATTCCACCTCTCTTGTCCATTGCTGCCCCAGACAAACTTATCGCTTACCATTACAAACCCTGTTTTCCTCCCGCTCCTGTAATGAGCAGTGTTGTATAGATAGAGTCCAGATCAATACATATAATGGCAAAAGCAATATTTTAAACGTATGGTCTCTTGCCACCACTAACAACGAAAACAAAAAATCAATGCTGGCTCGCCATAATGCATCCAGATGAATTGAGAGCTACATAAGGGAGTGCTTGAGAGTGGACGATAAAGCCACAGAGACACGCTTGGTAAATAACATGGCAGTAATGTGTCACAAAAGGAAAATAAAAAAGCCATTAAATGGTGCAAATCTTAGAACAAATTAAATAGTTGAAGATTTACAATGATTTATGTACGTACAAGAAAGAAGAGAGTAAATACATTCAGTGTACTCAAATAACAAACATGTTAAGACATAAACACATCTGAAGGGAGTTTACTTAATATCCATGCTGAGTTACATCTTGCCAAATTAATTCCATACTAAAAATTCAAGTGAAATCATGCAGCTTTGTAGTATTTTGTTTTCTACACCAAAGGATCTCATAGCCCTAAACTGTAAAATTCCACCGGGGGCATGTTTTATCAACACCAGCCACTTATCTACTGGACTTCCGTCAGAGGATTACAGAGAGCTGCTGGAATGCCATCTCTGCCTCCCGGACCGGTAAGAGGCTTCTACCATGGCCAAACATGGAGAACAAAAGGATCAGCTCAGATTAGACACATGCATACCAGACACCAGGGGGTGGTGTCCCGCATGGAAATCCACAGTCAAGCAAAAGGTGCCGATCGAGCGCTGTAGAAATGACCACCTCAAAGATGTTTACCAGATCCTATCTGACATCGCAACTGTCCAGTGGGGTTTTTGACTGTTTGTGGAACACTGTTAGCCTAGTTCAGAGATAAATATAGACCCGACATGACAGGAGTGATAACATTTACAATCTGTTGTTTGCTGTGATGTTGGCAATGCTGCTGGGGCTCAAAGATGTCAACTAGCAGGAAGGCTAGGACCACATGCAAACTATCAGCGCTCTGAACAGGCAGCCGGCCATAAGTCATGTTGCAGAAGTGTGGCGCGGCTAATTAAGCTTGATGTTGAAAATGGGTTTACTACCATCAAGTGAAACAAGAACCCTGAGCAGAAAGTGTCAATCTAGTGAGTTTACGCATATCAGGGAGTATACTCAGCGGCCTATCTCCTTCCAAGCATCTCTTCTCATGTCACGCCAGACAACATGCTGCACAGAATCCCTACGGCCTCGCCCTCCACTCACACCAGCCTTCACACATACACACGTCCCCGCAGAGAGCCTGGCCAATGAGTCTCTAAATCTGGCCAGCTTTATTTAACACGCCGTGTGAAAAGGGAGCGAGTCACAAGGTGTCTAGAGCTGATAATGCTGTGAGACAACAGCAAGGGGATACAACCTGGTCACTAGCGTCCTCAGCCATTTATTGCATGCTATTTTATGTGGTGAGGGCCATCTTTTCTCTTACACCACATCTGCCTATGTCCATGCACTACCCTCCCCCCTCCCACAGACACACACCCTGCCCTCATATCAACTCAACTAACGCACCCAAAACTCAAAGCGCCTTCCCCTTCTCAAAAGGAGACTACGGCGCTTCAAAGGAACTCTATACATCACAACACAACGAGATCCCGTCCTGGGAGAGTACTGGAGAGGAACGAGAAATCGACGTGATGGTGAAAAAAAATACAAAATGACTATGAGAGTCGACTGAAGATATAAAAAGACATTTGCACAGACATGCTTGGAAGGCACACAAGCCAACAGGGTCAGATACAGGGGAAATCGCAGCATACACTTAAGTGCAACTTCACATGCAGGAACGTACAAACTGAATGCAAAACTGAGATCAGAGTTCAGTCAGCTAATATACGCTTTCCTCACATATCTCCTCATGGTCCGCTAGCTGTCCGAACGGCATGTTTGCTGAAAACATAATCCGATGTTATTACACGACCATGGCTCTGTAATTGGGGGCACACCGCACCACACGACACTATCCTAGCCTCGGCAATGCATGTCAAATGTGGTGTGGGTGTGGGGGGAAGGGGTGGCGGAGCTTCTGAGGGAGCACCCTATGGCATTGAGGTGTCAATCTTTCCCCCAGCATCCATGACTCCTATATTTAACTGAGGCACCGAGAGAGGCTGAGAGGACCAAGGGAATTGAGAAAAGGCGAGGAGGCAGAGAGGTGTTTGGATGAAGACCGAGGCATTACGTGGAGCAGGGGCTTAGGAGCAGATTGCGGGCAGGACAGCTTGAGGTGCCCCTGCAGGGCCATGGCAGGTTTTCACAGAGGAAGGGAAGTCGGGCTCCGTGCCCAGCCTGCCTACCTGGCTCTGTTCCTGCTATGAGGTGCGCATGCTGGAATAATGTCGTGCCCCTCGTCTCTCGAGCATCAGCAGTGCCTTCGGACAGGGCAACGAAGGCACTGCTGCAGGCATGCAAAGTGAATGGCCATCACTGTACCAAAGACCACACATGTGCCAGATCTTAAGGATGACAACACTGGGACTCAGCATTCTTTTCTTTACTTTCTTTAATTTCCAGTGCTGGAAGCTGGAAATAGCCTCCATTATTAAAGAACAAAGCTTTGCTCAACAGATACAGAACAGGGCATTCTGCATTAACAGAAATCCCTCAGTGTGTGGCATCCAAACAGGCCACGTGAGAGCTTTCATAGTGCCTGCCTGCCACCAGTGCCATGCGTAGGAGAGGATGCCCCCTGCCAGGTGGCAGGTTCTGGGCACAGGCAGGACATTGGCACCGGGCGCTTGTACATGTTCCCAAAGCAGGATTAACACAGCCCACTGGCCACAGAGGTCCAGTGTTCTTGTATGTGCTTTATTCTACCCAAACAGAATAATCATAATCCTCACATGCCTGGCCAAAAAATGTGTGGCTTATGAAAAATGAAGCGGGAGCATATATAGGAGCGAAAGAATGGGCAGACACCACAGAACAAAAAGGAGGAGGAAGAAATGCATTCCAGAAAGAGAGAGAGGGGGGGGGAAAGAGAGAGAAATCAGCCGGGCTGTCTGGCAGCAGTTTCCCCACATGACTTTGATTTGGAGCTTCCACTTAGTAACGTGCATGTGTGGACCCATTGCTATATTTTGTGTCGCATTGTCTATGGAATTCTGCACTGTTTCAGTTATTACAAAGATAGATCCCAAGCCAAAACAGAAACCCTGATTTGAATTCATTTGTTCACTTTGGGAGAAGTAATTAGGATGTTTTAGATAAACCATAGAAATATACATAACTTTATTCATATTAAACGAAACATGACTAACACACCACTTGTTTAATAAACTTGCAAACCAGACGTACACGTGAAATTGTGGATACGAGTTGTGGTTTAAATTAATCTTGAGTATGGTTTCTGGGCCTGGGGGCGGTGGACATAGTGTTCCTTCTTGTTAAACACTGTTTTGGAAAACACATTTCCACTGTCCTGATTCAATCACAGACTTTCAAGCTCTGATGAGATTAATTTCTTTATTAAATATAAAACACTCTCTAATTGCAGGCAGCCAACTGGTGCGGAATGAAACCAAACTGGGTTAGAATGTGAATAAGGGCTGTAGCAGCATGTGTCATTTATTTTGTCCATATTTACATACAGCACTAGCTGGGAGACTAGAGTCCCCTTACTACAGCATCACTATCACTCTAAATGTACTTCCCTACAAATTGCATAAAAACATAATACATCAATGTATTCACCAATGCCAAACATGTAGAAAATAATTTTTTAAGCTTTCCTACAATGTTAATGTTTCCTGTGCAAGGCATAATACACAGGAATACATACGAATTCCCTGTGTAAATTATGTCTGAACTCGAAATGTTACCTTGAACAATGTTTTAAAATATGCCATTTCTATTTAAACATGGAAAGCCATTTGTCAAAAGCCAATATGTTCATTTTAACAGCATAGCAGCTGTGTCAAAATATTGGTCACCTGAATTGTATGGCTTTGGTACCTACTGACAATGTACAGTATGTGCTAACTGGCAGTCATTGTACCAGCCATGGAATGGTAGTAATCACTTTTTTGAAAAACGTTGTGTTAATGTTCAAATGTGTGAAATTAAATTAAATAACTAGGCCTACACAACTATCCAAACTTTGTGTTATCAGCTATCTTGGCCTGAATAAATACAATAGCTACATTCTCCACAGGCAATTTCAACCTTACCTAATAACACTGGTGCGCACACAAACACACAAGAATGTGTGTTTACTTTACATTATTCAAGTGGTGGCCTGTAACTGATTGACTGTGATGGCTGAGGGAGCCAACAAAAGCCATCACGATAACAAGGGCAGACATGAAAAAGAAGCGGCCGGTAACTTTGAACCTGCATCACTGCCGCGTATAATTGTGTTATGTCATTTTCCTTTGTGGGCAGTTGGCCATTGTGATCCAAATGTGAAGGCACAGAAAATACTGAAATACTGGAGATGCTGTTATTTTGCACCGACCTGAAAAGACTAACCCTTGAGCGTGATTAATTGAGACTGCAAGTGCCACAGCATGTAGTGCTTTTGAGAGTCTTTTAAGAATTGATCTGTTGTCAGGTCTTCAGGTGAAGCGTTTCACTTCAAGGTAGTAAAGAGGAGGAACGTGGAACATGGGCCGCGTCACATCCACGGATGAGCTGCCCAACGGAAGTGAGGACGGCACATCAGCTATGGCTCAGCAGGCGGATGATGAAAGGCCTCATTCATAGGCACTGACAACAAACACATTCCTCTCCAGCTAGTTCTCCCAAGGCTGCCCTTTAAGGACAAGGGGCAACCATTTTGAATGTGGACATCCCGTATGACCCAAAATAATGTTATGGTGTAATTGGGGACATCTGATAAACCCAACAATAGGTTGAAATCCTCACTGACAAGCCACGGATATCTGAACACAAACTAAAAACAGCTCTAGGATCTTTACTTTACTACTATTCACAATTGTTATCAGCTGGGACCCAGATACAGTATGCAAATACATTTACCGTTTCTTCAATGAGAAGATAATCTGCTCGGGTCCTGTTTCTAGTTTAGCATATTCCTTTCTTATGTTTGAAGCTGCTGTGTAAAAAAAGTGATGAAGAATCACTTTGCATTAATTACTCAAGTTAATTATTCACCCATGAAGTTAAAATAAAATAGAATTGAAGATGCATAATGTGGTTATCCATCCTAACCTGTGTGTTGCTGTTGTTTTCAATGTGCATAAAGAATATTAATTACATATGATTACTTACTAATTAAAGTGTTAATATTTCTGATGCATACGTACATATAAGTAAGTTAAGTTAATGCACACTAGCAACAATGCATGTGGTGTGTTTTAATGGCTTTATTTAGCTCTCTATTCCCAACAAGCCTATGCATTCAGTACATTACCTCCTAAAGAAAGGTGAAAACAAGGAGCTTTATGTGTTCAGAGAGACGGAGCGCAGTGGAGGAGATGAAGGCAGCTTAGGAATGCACACTATAAAAGACCTCTGGCTAGACAGCACCATCCGTGTGCTCAAACCCTGCTTTTGAAATGAGACAATAGAAGACTCCTGGTGCTTCTGCCAAATGGAAAGCGTGC
Organism: Typhlichthys eigenmanni; assembly: GCA_027564635.1. Classification (NCBI taxonomy): domain Eukaryota; kingdom Metazoa; phylum Chordata; class Actinopteri; order Percopsiformes; family Amblyopsidae; genus Typhlichthys; species Typhlichthys eigenmanni. Next base: position 21,600 of record JAODUK010021040.1, read on the forward strand.
ACTTCAATGGCAGACAACATAAGACAATTTCTGACCTGTAATGCGCCTCTAACACCCATTTTCAAATCAATTCTTCAATATGCAATGTCAAAATGTTGAACGAGCACATGGTAATGTGTTTACATACAATGTCTCCAGTATGAATTAGGCAAACTTGTCTTATCTGCCTGGGCTGGGAGCCCCTCTGCTACATACAGTATTTTATGATATCATTCAGTTAACGGGAAAGGACACGATAAAGTATATTTTCAGGTATGGCGACAGGTGACATGTCATTAAAACCTCTACAGCAGGTCTATGGAAGGCCATTGACAAAAGACACATAGGCCAGGTACGTTTAGCTGCATGCTCTTTGCTCATTATTTGTTCCCTCTCGTCTGTCATATTTCACACGAGAGCAACATAACCGTGACAACTCCCTCATCAGTTCCCAAACGTTTCATTAGCCTTTCAATTACCTGGGTGCTGACAGTCCGTGTTCCATCTGTGGCTTCAACAGTCAGGTTATAATTTGATTTTTGCTCGGCATCAAGGGGCCGCGCAACAATCAGGGTTCCACTGGCCTTGCCCACGTCAAAGCGGCTGTCATAATTGCCACCTGTGGAGATTTGTATTATTCGGAAACAATGAAGAGGGACAGGAGATTAGGAGAGACGTCATCGCCTTGTTAAAGAGCAGTGGGCAAGGTTATGTTAACACATAGATGAGATGGGGAAATGAAAGAGGCCTACCACAACATCAACATGTTGCTATGCTGATGTGCCAACACTAAAACAGACACCGGGAGGTGGATGTTGCTGAATAGATTTTGTGAATAGATTTCTTGTTATATAAACGATAGCCACAAAAAAAGGTTTTGCATGCAAATAAACAATATTTATGTCTATTAATAACCTTTGTGAATAGCAAATTCCCTATTGGACAATACAATTTACAACAACTCTTGTATATTAAAGATCCCCTCCAGATGTATTTTAAAAGTTACACAGTATTTTATATTGACTATTTAGTTAAATATTTTTCTTCCACCAAAAAGTTTCAATACTCTAAAGACTCTTTAAAAAGTTAACTTCATAAAGAACTTCAGAATCTCTGAATATGCAAATTTGGCACAATACTGTGCTCTCAAAAGATGGCAATAAGCAACATTTGTAAATAAAACCACACATGTTTGAGTCCTGGCAGTTTTCTATGTATTTTGGTTTCACCTTACCAGATTTCACATTTTCATTTTGGACCATGATCGGTAGGATTTGTGACATCATCACAACAACGCCACAATCGTATTTTTTAGTAAAGTACAGAAAAGTCTTTGGAGAAATGTGAAAACAGATTTTGTACACACACAAATATGTATTAAAAAATGCCTCCATAATGAAAGCAAATAAGACCTTTTAAGTGGAGGGGGTCCTTACAAATATACAACAGAGGCAATTGTCAGGATAAAATCATATCTTAAAACAATACACAATACACAACACTATGTGTGAATATATAATATGAAAGGTCATTTGAAAGGGTTTTCCTTGTCAAATATCCTCTCAACAGTCGTGATAACGTGGCAGGTTGTGGAAAAGAAACAATAGCATTTCAATAAGGGCATTAATACAGCGTCACAGCACAGTTCAAACCCACACAGACACAAGCAACAGACAATGTGAGATAATCTCTCAGCCTGTGAGAAGACACCAGCAGCTACCTTCTGCTGTGCAGTTGTGGTCACAAGCCATCTGTAGGATGTAAAACATCTCAGAATCCTCTATGTCGTCTTGAGAAAACACCAAACCAAAGCAAACAAATCGAGAGGAAAAAGAGAGACGGGCAGAGCAGCGGAGCACACAGGAAAAGAGAAGAACAGAATATCAATCAGAAGGTGATTAAGGACAGGAAGGAGGGAAGGGTATACCAGGAGAAGCATATAGTGTAATGCATGCACAGCTTAATAGCTATATTTTTAAAGTCCCCATATCATTCTAATTTAAGGTCAATTTGGACAGGATTTTGTCTGATCAAGCTGCAAGTTCAGTTTCAGTTGGTGTTGCATTTGTATTTTACATGCCCTAATTTGATTGGCTATCTAACTGCAAAAAGGAGGATAGGTCAGAGATGATTGCTTGCTATCCAGAAATGAGGTCACATCTCGGGCCAAGTCTGACTGGTTTGTATTACACAATGATGTGTAGGGAGAAAGATTGGAGAAATGTTAAGACTATATTTCAAAATTAGCCCACCCATTTCAGGTCCCCCACACTACTGGGTAAAGTAGACTTTTACAACAGGGGACTTTAAAGTTTACTGTAAGTAGACAGGAAAAGTACAAAAGGGTGTCCATGCACTCACACATAAAAATAGCCACTGTGTTCAGGAACGTATCAGCCTAAATTACATACACTGTTTTAGATTATGTTAAAACTCATGCACACACACACACACACACACGGGGATACTGTGTGTACATGAGTAGGATGCCATACCTGTAATTTCAAACCAGACGGGGACATCAGAGGACTCGGTGGCTATGACACCCACCATGTGGGCGACGGGGTCACTTTCCATTACAGAAAAGGAAAAGGGGGGCTCCTCGAAAGCCAGGGGTGCTGCGTCAGTGGACACTTCCGGTTTGGGGATCCATTCAATGTGCAGGCGGCACGTGGAAGACTTCTGCGGACGTCCATTATCCACGGCTTTAATCTGTTACACACACACGCGCACAAAGCAGTTGGTCTAATGCCATTAAAAAAAATGTCTCTCTCACAAAGAGATCGTTTGCTTTAAAATCTTCCCATGTGCCTTTGTAGTTTTAACAAAGGCGACTGAAATTCTTAATATGTGAATTGCTTTAAAAAAAAAAGAAGAAAGAATATAATAATGAAATCCGGATCTATTGTACTTTGATCTTTCCTTTGGTGTCTGGCGTATGTGTGTGTGTGTGTGTGTGTGTGCATGTGTGCGTGCATGTTGAGTGTGCGTGTGTGTGCTCGTGTGTGGGTGTGCACACATGCCTGCGTGTGCTTGCTAACATTTCAAACAGATGGTTTAAGATTCATGCATTTTTGCGCCGCAAAGTACGTGCATTGAATATTATATATATCTTAGTGTTTTGCCACTGCTGAACAGAGCCATTTATGGCACCACAGTATAACAAGTGTGATCCATGCAAAACAAGAAGAAGAAGATCAAGCCGTGACATTCCCATAGACAGCTATGGCATTAAGCAGGCACGTCTCGGGCCTGTAAAAATACATGTACTTCTATAGGACCAAACTAATAATACACAAGACAGCGTGGAGCCATGGAATTAGATACTCACCGTGAGAATGTCGTATTCCCCAGCCGAGGAGAACTTTTTGGAGGACACCAGGCCGGTCTTGGGTTCAATGAAGAACTTGCCATGTTCGTCTCCCTCCTCGATGCTGTAGGAGATCTCTGCGTTGGGGCCCTCGTCGCGGTCCGACGCTATGACTCGGTACACTGGGTCTCTCTTGAGAGCCCTCTCCCTGTCGGGCCTCTCGCGCTCAGGGAGCTTGATCTTATAGATCTTCTCCAGGAAAAGCGGCCTGTGGTCGTTCTCGTCTAGGACCCTGACAATAACGCGCACGGTTGTGGATTTAGCAGGGACGCCGTGATCTGTGACTGTGATCTGCGGAAGAGAAGAAAAATACATATGCCTAATGTAATGAAGGAAATGCATCCAGACATCATGACATGGCAGATTGTAGAAGAACCATGCATAAAACTATCTGGGCTAACCTAGCCATAGCCACAGTTAATTTCACTCTACAAATTGGTCTGGAAATATTCTATAATCAGGGACGCACATAACTGGTGCGCAGGTGCACATGCGCAAGCTAAATCAGAAATGCGCAAGCTAATTGTGCGTACCAACTACCGAAGCAGTTTATTTTAGCAAGTTTTACAAAAAAACAATGTCAAAAAAGCAACAGACTTTA
>JAODUK010021061.1:0-25537 GCA_027564635.1 Typhlichthys eigenmanni
CAAATATGCTGTCATAACAGATAAACCACGCCCATAGCTACAAATATGCTGTCAAAAACACAAATATCACGCCCATAGCTACAAATATGCTTTCGTAACACATAAACCACGCCCATAGCTACAAATATGCTGTCGTAACACATAAACCACGCCCATAGTTACATATATGCTGTCGTAACACATAAACCACGCCTATAGCTGCAATTATGCTGTCATAACACATAAACCACGCCCATAGCTACCAAATAATCCACAGCCATAGCAACCAGTTTGTTGTCGTGACACATAAACCACGCCCATGGCTATGTACCACTATGCTGTCATAACAGATAAACAACGTCCATAGCTACCACTATGCTGTCATAACAGATAAACCACGCCCATAGCTACAAATATGCTGTCATAACACATAAACCACGCCCATAGCTACCACTATGCTGTCATAACAGATAAACCACGGCCATAGCTACAAATATGATGTCAAAAACACTAATATCACGCCCATAGCTACAAATATGCTGTCATAACACGTAAACCACGCCCATAGCTACAAATATGATGTCATAACACATAAACCACGCCCATAGCTACCACATAATCCACGGCCATAGCAACCAGTTTGTTGTCGTAACACATAAACCACGCCCATAGCTACAAATATGCTGTCATAACACATAAACCCCGCCCATAGCTACCACATAATCCACGGCCATAGCAACCAGTGTTGTCGTAACACATAAACCACGCCCATAGCTACAAATATGCAGTCATAACAGATAAACCACGGCCATAGCTACAAATATGATGTCAAAAACACAAATATCACGCCCATAGCTACAAATATGTGGTCGTAACACATAAACCACGCCCATAGCTACAAATATGCTGTCATAACACATAAACCATGCCCATGGCTACCACTATGCTGTCATAATTTTCATACAATTTACTTAATCTAAGAAATGTCTTAAATAATGAGACTGGCTAATAGGCTACAAACACATTTTAGCTAATGAAAAAATATGTATTCATAATAGTCTGATTCAGTTGTCATGTTATTTTCGTTGCAGCAAAATGCTCTCGCCCAATCTTGCTCTCTAAAGTTTACAGTAGTACCGGTAGGCTACAGCCACCTTGGTTCCAATGAAAGTAAAACATTGACGTTTGGCGTCTGTTTAGTATATTGTTTAAAATGGTTCTGGAAAAGCACAATTGCATGATACTAGACAATCCTAGATGGCATTAGATGGCTGCACATATAGGTAAACAATCACGCCAATCCGTCCCTCTCCTTCTCACAGACAGGTTTGAAAACCACTACTCTCTAATAAGAGTGTCAACACTGTTATCAGCGCATTTAATTAGCTCACCTGGTTGACCAAGTTGAAACCAGTAGTGCAGCAATCGGAGGTGCTTAGACTTAAACTATTGTCGCTGACGGTTAGAGAAAGCAAGAGAATGTAGCCTAGGCTACTTGAAGTGGAGCAGCAACGTCAGGTGCATTTATAAGGAATTTAGTTCCTCTAACATGGTAACTAGTGCAATATAAGCCTAAAACACTGTATCAGCAATGGCTTCCTCAAATAATCAGAATTTGAGTTCTCTGTGCCTCGGCACCGCCAATAATATTTGCTATTGTCAATGCTTTATCATTTGCACGCCTACTGTAAATCTAACACACCCATTATTAAAATAATTACTTATAGCTAGATGTGTTGTTTACATAATACAAATGTCAGCCTGGCATGTTTTTACCGTTCTATGGGTTTTCATCTATAAAATGTAGAAAACACAACAATGGTCTGGTGTTCATATTGCACTAAAGCTATAATTTTCAAAGTGGGAACAGCGCTAAGTGTTATACTGAACATGGTCGGTGTACTGAGAAATAAAATAAACCAGCAGACAATGAAAGTTAACCACTTTAATAGCTTTTTGATAAGTGCAACAACAATCAATGATGATAAAAACAGTAGACCTACCTTCCTCAGTCAAATGTATTTATATAAAAGCAAATCTACAAACAAACAGAGAAACATAGTATCATCGGCTGACAAGGTGTAGTGTTGAAAGTACAGTGCCCAGATACTCACTGGTACCAGGGGGAAGAAGTAGGCCTGTCACAATCATTACTACAGACTTATCGTGCAATATATGGACATAATAATACTGCTGTACATGTTGCTAACATAAGAAAGTTATCCATGTTGTGCTGCTTCTGGCTCTCGTCTGCCTGCTGGCAGGGAACGCTCCACAGACACACAGAGCAGACAACGACAGGTGAAAGAAGTGTTCCTTGAGGTTTTAATAGGTGTTTTTACAGATGACTGCATAATTCCAGCCAACTATGTTTGGAAGAGTAAATGCAAAAATGTGCCATTTGATTTTTTCGCATCAAGGTTTATTTTTTAATAGTTAGCCAAGCAATGACATTAGTTTAACCAATCATAACGAACAATTTACACATAAATTCATATACACAAAGTCACATAACTATAGCGGAACATCATTGTTTAAATGTTTCTGACAATAATATTGTTTATTGCATTTATTTCTGGGACAATATATCGGCCAACAAAAATTGTTATCGTGACTAGGACGAAGTATCATGAGCAGGTGGTGTTTGTTGTGCTCCAGTTCCAAAACACTTAGAACAGAGCAACAACTCTTAACTATATATATATATTAACTACTGTAGAGGTGAAGCCGAAACTGAATATGGCATTTGGATAAGCACAAATAGTGGGTTTTTAAGAATATTTATTTTGAACAATGCTTTTATTGTAAACCAGTTCTTTTCACTGAAATCATTTTCTTGACCCTTGTCTTCGGTGCGCCTACAGTAAACAAAACCCTTGCTAAATGTGTTAACCCCTTTAAAAAATGACAATTTAAACAGTTTACAGATTAAAGGTGTTTTTTTCCCAAGTGGACAAAGCAGGGCTCATTAAGGCTGATGTATATGTAGAGATGCACTTTTTATATTGTATTAAAAGGAATTAGTTCCATTACTAGTTACATTACTATATTACCTTCACAATCAATACCCTGCCTCGCCCCTTCCGAAAAATTACCTGTGTAGCCAGCTCATTTTAGAATTGAATTCTCTTTATTTGAACAATAATTAACATTAGGAGTCAACAATCAGCCAAAGTGAAAACATTGCAGCCACTCAAACCAGATGATTGGACAGGTTGGTTCAATTAGCCTACTCTGTTTGCCAGGACCAGAAATATTGTTCTTGTAACGCAGTAATGTAGCATTACTTGGATTAGTAATTGTAATATTATTACTGTTTTGGAAACAGTAATTAGTTACACTACTAGATACTGGAAAAAAAGTATTAATATTACAGTAACTAGTACTGCCCAACAATGCTTCCAATACATGTTTAGACAATATTTGCAATAAAGCATAACATTTCACGCAATGAATTGCTGAGCCCCCTAGGCCTACTTGGTATTACATGACATAACTAAATTACTGTAAGCCTATGTTAAAATCCCCAAATTTAAAAAGAAAATTAACACCTGAAAAAGAAAACAACATTTAAATTCTCAGACCAGATTGTATTATGATGGTATTATGAAATACTGTGTCTGGCAAAGCTAACTTGAGAAACAGTCATTGCTGATACAGTATATATTTTTTCTTCATTAGAGTCAGCGATTGCAAGATACTATTTTTGTCAAACTTGAAAAATATCTCCTCACAGTCTGCTAGCAGCTGGTTCTGTGTTTGCACGCTTAAAAACATTATATAGTATTTCTATACAGCCCTGGCTATATGTAAATGGAAACAAACACATAGCGGTCCATATAACACTATCCCAGCCTTGGCAAATTCCAATGTGTGGAGGGGAGCTTCATATGGAGCACTCTATGGCATTGAAGCAAGAGGTGTTTTTGTGTTGATTGAGTTCAAATAGCAACTATCATTCTCCAGAATCCTTGACTACACCTTTAAGCAAACGTCAATTTTACCAGGTCTAGGTGGCAGCTAGGCTACTAACATTCAGCTTCTGTTATAGTGGTGTCACGGTGAAACTTGTTTATGATTCTGGCAGATCCAATAACTGCTTTCAAGTAATCTGTCAGCTCTTTTTGGGGGGGAATCAATAAGGTTTTTACCACATTTTGTACTGTGGTTCCTTCTTCTATCTTTTACAGTATCTGTATTGCCATACTGTACTGTAGGCTTTATTTTCTTCCACTCTTTCTGAAGGTTAACGCAGAGAAGCAATTTTCCTTGCGTTAAGTCCTAATGCTCTCACACAAGGAAGTCATTTTTTATGAATGACAGTAGACACCGATCTCTTCTGCCGTCCTTTTTTATCCTTTTCTATCCTGCAAAATGGGATAGATGAAACTGCTGCTCCGTGGTCTTTGATGAAGACCAGTTTGCTAGGTACCTTGTGAATTAATGGTGCAATACAGTTTTAAATGCTTTTGGCTGTAGTATCTGGTGAGTGTTGCTTTCTATACATAGTGACCTTCATTAGAAGAAATACTTGAGCCAGCAGGGAATGTTCTACTTTCTCTATATTCACTTCAGGATGGTCATTGGAAACCTAGTGGTGTGTGCAATTAGAAAAGTGAGGGACATTAAACCGCCAACGAGGTACACGAAGCATCATCATAAATGCGACGGAACCACAAGTGTGACTTCAACAAGTCTCAATGTGAAGCCACGACCTTAATAATGGCAGCCAAGGTCGGCGGGATGCCTCGTTTCCTGTTCCTATCCTAACATCTGTCACAAGCCATTACCTGTTAGTGCTCTGTGAGCCTGTTCTGATTGAGAAACTATGAAATTAGATGTGACCTAAGTGAAGGAAAAATTGTCCTTTTAGATTATAATATTATTACATAACTTTTGTTATATACTTACAGTAACTCTGTGCCTTCCTTAAAACTGCAAAGCCATAATGTAAGCCTTCACGAGTATGAATTGAAGGCTTACAAAAAGCTCTATTGTTTATAAATTGGCATGTTTATCCAGTTTGTATTGCATTGTTTCTCAAAAACATACAGAGATAGTGTGTGTTTTGATGAGAGTCAATTCAATTCATGGAACCACGAGTTTCCGGATGGGCTTACTGTAATTCAGGGCCTTTAAATACTGAGATCAGCAGGGTTTGACTATAGTTCAGTATCACTATGACTAGCATAATGAATATACAATAAACATATTCACTAAGAGAACTATAGAAATATGTCAGAAAGATGTCTAATACCAGGCTTACACGAGATTAGGTTTTAAGCGTTTTCATTATGAAAAACACATTTATAATATTGGGAGCATATCACACCACAGCACTCTGTATGCATTTCACCAGCAGTCCGTTAAACATAGAGACAATAGACAGGGGGAAATGCATTATGTAAAGACACCTGGAATATAAAAACATACAGCAAATGGAAGATTATTTGTAATACTCCAGAAAATCTGACAGGGAGAATAAAGTAATTGTTATTACAGCATGTAAAGCAAGGCTGTACACATCTGACTATGTTGACATCTGCTGTTATGACTTGTGTGACAGTTTAGTTTCGCTGCATGAGATGCAGTGTCAGTGCAACTTCTATCACAATGCACTTGGGCTCAGCATGAACCTTCATTGATGCTGAGTTCATGAAAGGCTTCAAAAGTCTAGAAAATACAATTTCCAAACACTCAACACAATATCATAATCATTATAGACATTCACTTAGTTAAAATGCAAGAATGAATCATTTCACTTAACTGTCAGCATAATGTTTATATGGTGGATTAAGTTGATAGTTCCTTTATAAGTGTTGTCATTTCCAAAGCTAAGACTCTGAATAAGCATCTACAAAAAATATCTAATTACATTTAAAATTCTGAAATAGCATCTCACATCTTGCATTTGTATAGCTTTGAACACGTATCCACACCTATAATGAAGTGTCATAAACAATATAAATTGAGTAGTTTGTTAAAGTCTTTGCAATCAATCAATACAGTTTCCACATAATGGATAGGTAGAAACAAATATGAACGTAAATGTCTCAGAAGATAAATGAGAGAGAGAGAGAGAGAGAGAGAGAGAGAGAGAGAGAGAGAGAGAGAGATCACGTGGATGCCTATAGTCTGCTGGGAACGTGACAGAATCCATCAAATACTCCAAATTGAACAGCCTGCTTTAAATACAGGGCGGAATTTAATTTTGGGCGGGGGGTGGGGGGGGGTGGGGGTATTCTTGCATACAATGTGGTTCACCCATGGGATGCTAAACTATCATTCACCATGGGCCTTGTCACCACCGCTACCAAGCCCCAATTCGTCCTAGGTGTTGCACCGTGTTCAGTAGAAGCATACATGTACTGTGTAGTCCTGTTCTGCTCTAGACTTCAGGCACGCATGACCGTGGCTGGTCTGTCATTATCTCTTGCGTGGAAATAGAGAGACCCCAAATAGGTAACAGAATTACGCAGAAAGCAATTAGTGCCACACTGGCGGTGTTGTGGATCGAAGGGGTGTAATTATGCAAAAGAAGTCTCTGATGGCTATGAATGTCTTGGTTATGAGAGGACGCCAGTATACCGTTCTTTGTTTCATTCTCTTATTTTTTCCTCCTCCTGCCGTTTTTTAATTAATGTCTCACAGTGATTTAGTATGGCCTTAAGGATAATGTTACGTGGAACAGAGAAAGATGGAAAAGGATGCGGGGGTTCGTGCAGTGGTGATAAATTACCCAAGTTTGCTGCAGTGTTGCCTCATGCAGTACTTTGTAAGGTTGAATACAAACAGTATAATCTATTATACTGTCCAAGTCAGTCTACAATGCGGTCTGAAGTTCTAGTTTGAATATTTGTCACCGCCAAGCCAACAAGATCGACACCCAAATGCCAATATGGCTGAACACTGGCACATCACATTGACATAGTTAAATAAACTTAGCTGAGACTAATTGTCCCTGTTAGTTAGCACTGGTTATGAAGGCTGAAGATTGAGTGCTGTATTCTCATCCTAACATGGTTCATCTTTCACTAAAGGCTGGAAGGGGGTTTGTTTCAACAAGAGCAACTGCAGTGAACTGTACTGTATAGACCATCACTAATGTTAGGGCTAAAAAGAGGGCATACAGTACATTAGATGCTGTATATTGGTTGAAACGGCCCCATTTAACTAAATACAAAGAGTTAACGTCAAAGCTTTAGCCTAATGCTTTCACCGTTGAGTTGTATGTTAAATATTATGTTAAAACATAACATTATTCCACCAATGTATAGGCCATTTTATAGCTGCATTTCAACATTCCTTACAGTGAAATAATCCTTAAATAAATAAATAAAATGCTAGTAATATTGTAATTCAATTCAGAGTCAATGGGAGTACTATATATGCTAGGCTATAACTCCATGTGCTTACTTTAGTCACTCCACTATTCATTGTCTTTCATTGTATCTGGGAGCTGAACACATTGAATGACATCATCCTTATTCTGTCTGTCTCTGCCTCTCCGGCATACTGTAATACAGTAGTATTATTATTATTATATTATTATTAAATATGACTCTCACTCGTTCTCTAGATAGTTCTCTACCCGTGCACCAGCCTATTTATCTCCCCCTCCTCGTGGTTTGGTCCGTCTGTCCCCTTTGACACTAATGGTCCGGACTACAGATATGGGAGCCAAAGGTCCCAGCCTTTTAGAGGGAAAAGCTCTCAACAGATCTCATCTGTCATCAGGTGCATGGGCAGATGAGACTGCTACTTCACCAATAGACAGCAAGATGGATGGAGCCACTTCATCACCGGTGTGTTCCACACCTGCGCTCTAGGTACTTCTCTGTGGCTCTTTGCACAGGCTCCCCGTATCTCTATCTGCTGGGGGACAGCTCACATTAAATAATGCTAGCTCTCTTACTGGACGGGAAAAAAATACAAATGAAAAGTTCATACTTCTTGAATGCACCCACAATTTCATAGACAGTTTTTGTTTCAAAAGTATGCCTTTAACTTTTCAGCAGTTTAGTTGGGTTGCACAGCATTTAAACAAATGTTATTTGGTCATTGAATTTTTAATGATTTTGCTAACATCGTAATTTACAGTTCAGCTGTAAATTACGAGTTCAACTATTTTATTTTATTTTATTTTAAAGTGCACCCCAGCGCTGAGCCTGACTCCACCCACTACAACTTGCATCAAGTAACTGAGTGAGGGGAGGGGTTGAGAGGGGGAACCCCATTAACGTTAACATTTTAATTTGATGACATAAGCGTACTTAGTGCACCAAAGAAAACCAGCTTGGTCCTGGGGTGATTTTTAACGGATATGACATAAAATTCAGATTTTTATAAATACGGGATATTTGTCAATATTAACACCAGCTTTGATGTGTCTCATCACAGATTAATCCTATTACTTTGTTTAAAGATCAAAAAAACACATTTTAGGGTGCAGTTACACTTTAAGATATTTAATTTTACTTTAGATTAAAAGGATATAGGAAAATATATATTACACACTATATGCAGCTACAAACACTAGCATTCAAAAAGAAAATTATTGATGGAAAAAGGCATGATTAAAGTGTCAAGGATAAATAACTTATCCTAGTTGTTTTGAGCCTTCATCCATTTTGTGTCTGATGCCAGTAGAGCTCCTTTCTTTCTAAAATTGCACAGCTCAATTATATTATTATTGAGCTTTAAAAATAGCTTTAATATATTTGCTGAGTTTAGAAAACTTAACATTTATTGGTTCACTAAATATCATACTTGTCATATGCATGGTTTTATTTGGATGTAGTTTGGCAATGCCAGTGTAAAGTACTGTACATAGAGCTCTGTTTAAATTAGTGGCAAAAGCAATAGTTATTATTGTCATTGGCGGTTGGGATTGGAAGCTGACATTGGTGGATTTATGGTCTGCAACAAAAAGTATATAAGTTTTTACATGCTAGCTGCACTTATAGTTAATGTTGGTTTTGAAGTTTCCAACACTTAAATATAAAATTGCCTGTGATTTCCCTTGACTGCTGAAGCAGGAGGTTGAAAGGAAACAAATGTGCTACACATCTTCAGTATTTTTACATTTTATATGAAAGTGGTTGGAAGTTACAGTAGGTCTTGCATGAAATCTTTAGGGAAAATAGCACTGTCAAGACACACAATACAGTATAAAAGCAGAGGCAATTGCATCGCTCTCCATTTAGTTGTAATGCAGTGCACATCCACATCATGGTTGATCTGCAATAAACATTTTAGCATTTTTTCTTTTATTTGCTCCACCATTCTCTTGCTCCATTACCCACACAGCCTGAAGTTTGTGTTCAATGTCTGGAAGCTGAAAATGAATACCTATTAAGGTCCTCCAATTGGGTCCTCTGTCAGCAGATGGAATGCTGAACAACTGGTCGAATGACCCCTATGTCTCTCTCCATATATTTCTCTCTCTGGACAGTAGTCGACACAGCATATAAGCCCCATCTCTCTTGCTATGTTTCTGCTTTGTTCTTTCTTTTTCCATGCCTTGCTCTCCTTGATTGACAAGAGAGACTCAGAATATTTGACTGGCTGCCAAGCAGACTTGTCAAAATGGCTACCACGTTAATTTGGTGCTGTTGTATGAGTCTGGCTGAGAAGTGTCCACCTGTATCCTTCACCCACTAAAATACTATAGTGCCTGCTTAGGCTGTGGAATGCAGACTCAAGTGAGTGAAGAAGACATTTCCAGAATTCATTATGTAAAAAAGTTCTTCACAACAAAGCATTTAAAGAATCACTTTTAGAGTCACTTTTAGCTGAACATTTTTAGTTCGATGTAATAGATAGGTCATGACAAATGACCAGAGATCACTATTTGTATGATTTATTCAATATACTGTAGCTTATGTTCCTACTATTGTAACATTCTGAGCTTAATAAGCATGTTTGCTTCCTAATAGTATCAAGATAGTGTTAAGAAATTATCAAGATAATGTTAAGAAATAACAATTTTGAAATTATGTCAAAGACAGTGCTTTATTTAGAGATGTACCAAATTTAGAATGCTAAATAGCTATCCCCAGCCCTTCTTGTCTCGTAATACCAATGTACCTCAAGCTGTACTGTATTTGGGCTTTTCCACTGGCGCGCACAGTCGAGCCATGCCACGCTCATTTGCGTTTCCATAAATTTAACTGCGCCAAAATTGTACCGGGCCATGCCCAAGATGGGCCTGCTCTGGAGTGGGGTTGAAGTGAGCCGGCCCACCTCCAAATGAGCTGCTGTGATGTTATAGGCTTCGTCATCATTTCATTAATGCAATCCTGCAGGGCTGACAAAAGAAAGTTGGTGCGACACACAATATCAGGCCTATAGGCTATTTTCAGCGTTTCTTTAATTAGGCTACATTTTGTTTTCTTTTTTAAAGCTCGATCGGGTAGCCACTCACAATTAATGGAGTGCAGGCTAAATGTAGTGAGACAGAACGAACTCACTCGTGGAGAGTGACGTTTAAGACATAGAGAAACATTTATTTTAAGAAAATGTATTTATTACACGTAATGCTTATGAATGTTTGTTTATTGTACAAAGTTATAGCCTATACCTGTAATGATCGCTATTGCATGTTCTGTAGGTATTGCCGACATGCATGTATGAATATTCCCCCAACATATTACGTGTCTACTATAAGAAACATTTAAAGATCTACACATTTTCTTTGTCTAGGATAAATTTAAATAATCAATGTCTGATTAATAGGCAGTGCATTTCTGCCATATATGACTATATCCTAGTGTGTAGTCAGACTCAGGGATATTCCTATCGCCAGTCGTCCGCAGATGTTGTTACAATGCCAAGTAAAATATTGTCTCATAACATGAAAATCCATGTTGACAAATCTGTTGGACAGTGCAATAATAAAGGAGCCCCAAGTGCATTAAAGAGGGCACTACTTTTAAATGTGATTGCCTCAAGATAAGCACGTCTTCAGTTAAAGACACACCTTCAAGTGGGAAGCCCGGTTGCAATGGAAATGCAACAGTGATCGTGCCGTGCCGAGCCGAGTCTGCTCCTGCAATAGATAAGGGCCATATGTGAGTCACTATAGTGTCCATGTCTGCCCCAGAGTTCTATAAGGGGGGTGAGCTTTTTCTCCATAAATCCTTGGTGCAGAAAATCGTACGTTATTTGCCGAAAATGTAATGATTTCATTGATTTTGAATTTGCTAACATACAGTATTTTTAATAAATGTAATATTATTCTGTGTGCATACTGCTTAATTTGATAGTAGCCTATCTTCCATATTTTCTAAGCAACAGTTTTGTGCAAAAGGAATTAAGGCCTTATAGTTCCATAGCCATACATGTTCAAAATAAAGGCAGGTTGAGTCATTAAAGCAAATAAAGGACCAAGCTATTATTTTAGGTTAATATACTTTTTTAATAGTTTAATAGTTTTTTAAAATAGTATATTTGAAAATAAGGGGGAAGGGGGGTCTGGGAAACCTTCCTAAAAGCTGTTGTGTGGCAGGATGCACTACCCACAAGGTGTAGAACCCAGAACTAACTTTTTGGTAGTGCATCCTGTCACATGACAGCATTTAGATTTTTGTACTAATAGAAAAGTATTTATGAATGATTACTGATTATATTTTTGCTGTCTGGAATAACCAGGAAGTGAAGTAGTGAAGGGTGTTCTGTTGTCGTCTTGGTTAATGTTAAATGCATATAGGCCAAAACATATTTATTTTGAGTGAATATGTTACCAAACATTGTGCTAGTTAAACAGTTTGTTCATGAATAAGACATAGTTATAATGGTAACTAATTCCAAAACCTTCTGGCATACTGTAGTATATAGTCTTGCTGAGACTTGCCATTGCTTTTTACTACTGGTCTTAGTGAGTAAAGGGATTAGGTTTGATGCTGATCTCGCAGACTCTTCTAGACTGATAAGTAAAAAAAGCTGTAAATGCCAACGGGGTGTACTACTGATATTGGTTGGACAATTCAAAGCAGATTTTCAGGACATCTAAGGACAGCACTTAACTATACCGAAAAACATTCCAAATGGCGTTGATAACTATATATTGTTGGCTGTGGCTGTTTTCTTGTTAATATGGTCTTGTTCAAAACTGTACTATGCCAGCCACATGTGAAGATTGTTGGGTGGAGTCAGCAATGGGTGGAGTCAGGCTCGGCGCTGGGGTGAAGTTGCACATTAACCCCCCCACTGTCCTAAGGCATTTCAGCAGACTAGCAGCAGGGGGAGCAAAGGAATGTCATGTCCGTGTTGTGTTTGCTGCCCGCTACTGGCAAGTGCACCGGGTCATTTTGACCCATAGGACAGCACGAGGGTTAAGGGGAGCTGGTACAAAACCAATTGTAAACCTATACTTTAAGACCATAAAGAATTTGAATGTATTAGTCCTTGTACAAAAACAGATACAATGCACTCAACCTTAGTGCAATGCACTACGATCTACCCACCTCTACCCAAAGTCTACCCACCTCTGGGCAACTATTTAGTTTCTTACCATATAGAAATTCTTACGTGGTCATTTTAGTTTTTTTACTGTTAGCTACAGAACTAAGAGCATGGAAGCAGTTAAGGGCCAAAGAACTTGCATAACAGGACCAAAAAAGTGCATTTTGATTTTCGGTGTGTACAGAGGAGAGAATTATTCAAATTTTCCCACCCACTGCCTATTCCATTTTATTTTTAATTTACAGAAAGATATGAAACGCCTCTACTCAGGTGTGCAATAATCACAGATTATGTTTTCTAGGCAACCACTGAGACATCAGCACAAAGGATTGTGATGGCAGCCCCAGAGAAAGGCAGCATATCTTCATGAATAATATCATAAATCTTCTTATCTCAACTGTAATCTTGTCTCACGGTGTTGGTTGATTTCCTGATGAGTGAGGAAATTTTGAGGATGTTTTTAGTGTAAGAGGGCTTTGCTTAAAGGAAGAGGGGGTTATGGGGAATTGATTTACCCCTCAAAATAATGATTGTCTCTACAAAACTAATCCTCAATTCTGTATTCTGGAGATTCCTTAGCGACTTAAAAGTGACAGTGTTTCACCATTCGTTGAAAATTATCATAGAGATAACATAAGTCTGAGCTGCATTCTGCTAAATCACTTCTGTTCAACGGAATGATTCTAAAAGCTTGTTACAGTTACAAAAGAATGCTAAGAAAAGAGCAATACAGTAAGTGCGCTAGCATCCCATAATGCCATTTTGTGATGCTGCACCATGCCGCGGCTTTTTGTCACCGTGGCAACAGAGCACATCTCATCCAATGCACAGCACACATCTTGGATGCACACAGGAAACCTACCATTCCCTCAAAATGCAAATCCTTTTTTTTTTTTTTCGCCAGCAGGCACAGTGACCTTTCGCCAGCAACAGAACACTGAGCCTGCCCGGCTAATCGATGTGCTTTCTGAGACGGAGTTAACAGCTGTTCAATTGTGAAGGTCCCGGGGAAGGGGCAGGCGCATGTCGCCTAGGCATCGTTCAGCCTCCCGGGCTTTTTCTACCACTTGGCTTGGGTTTTAATGAGCACCTTGCTGTGTGTTGGAACATGTCTTACTCCATGTGACAGCCCGGTCTGTCATCGTCCGTTTGCCCTAAGAAGCCACACACACACAACAAAAGAAGTGAGAGTCTTCCGCTGCCTTAGCCAGCTCTTCCCGTCCCATTCTTCCTCCGACATAAGCGATTACGAAGGCGTCTGAAGAGCGATTACAAGGCATCTAAAGAGTAATTGTGAGCTGGAAGTAGTTTGCCTAGCTCCAGGGCTGGAATGCCACAAGTGATCGTTGGGATTTGTTGGCTTAGGTCCCTTTGATATCACCAGACCTTCCATCATGCGCTAAATAAAGCACGCTCATGTCACTGTTTTCCAAGAAGCCATGTCTTGTCATTCAGAAGCCTGTTTTCCACGTACCACGCATGTCAGGACCAATACGAGTCCAGCGCTAATTCAATAATGCTAACTGTAAATACACATAATAAAAGCACTTTTATCTTAACGATAAATCAATGAAACATGGTATCACAAAGACGTGAAGTTCCCAGTACTACCAAAGTCACGTTTACAACTCAATACCATTGTTGCTCGTGTCAGCCCCCGCCTTTGCTGTCTAACGACTGACAAGGCAGGTGTGTGGGATTTAAATGCTGCACAAGTGCAAGTGAATATTTAAATGGGAGTTTTAAGGAACAATTTGAGACAAACCGTCTGACACAATGAGAGAGAGAACGCGCGTTCGCTGTGAGTTATGCGTCCCATCTGTCCCCGGCATAATGGACGCGGCGAGACAAAGCGCAGAGAAGCCTTGCATGTCTGCATCATCGCTCTAACTTTGAAGGGTGTTTCTGCCATGCCCTCCCTCCAGCTGGCACTCCCATCCCCTTGGCACTGCCAGTCTGGGCCCTCTGGGTCACGGCCTTGTCACTGGCGTCGCCCACACATGTTGCTGGTGAGCACAAACACACAGCTGCGCACGTGCACGCGCTAACACACACACACACGCACACACTCTTGTGTATATACAAGGGTGAAGAGAAACATATGAGCCCATGTATCCACTTATCATATTTCACATCTCACAGATACTGTGCACAGCCTCTGTGGTTGAGTGCATAGAACTAATGGCAGGTTAAAATATGTCCACCTCTGTGTTGCTGCAGGTATTATCTACTGGGATGGGGTCAATGACTGAGGACAATACCGCCTATTTAAAGATTATAACACAGGTTCCTACTATGTCTAAGCCTGACCAAATATCAAGTTCTCAAGGCAAAGGAGCTTAAAATGGGGAAAGTCGAAAGTGTATTCCTTCGTCTAAAGTTTGGATGTTCAATGGGTGACACTGTGACACGTTTCACAATGACACAATTGCCACAAAGTGCATATCTGACAATTTCCTGAATGCTGCAATTACAGCACAGGAAGAAGCTACATTAGCCTCAAATTACAGTCTTTGGGGAAAAAGGCTGACAGGAGGAAGGGGATTACGACTTCATGCACTACTTCAAGGAGTGACTCACAGGTTTTGTCCTCTTTTGGCAACAGACAAATCACAGAATTGTTCATGTGCATGTGTTACTAATACCGCGCCTTACATTCACTAGATGCCTTCACGTTCCGGGATTTAGACTTGCTGAAAAAGATTTGTGCATCTCTCTATCAAAGTCACGCTAATAGATACAATAATGCAATGCTTCCCCTGCGCATGTCTCACAACACAGCTACTGTGAATCTGTAGAGATACACATCTTTTTCGCTGCGAGCAAATATGATTTACATAGGCTTAAGATACATATTTGCATGCATACTTTTTATTTAGCACGATATTTATTATTTATTTAATAAAATTGTTAAAAGAAATAAATACATAAAAACTGCTCTTTAGATCTCCTAGTCTTTTTTATCAGTACTCCTGAGCTGATCCCAGTCATGGATGAGAATAAATTAATATTTTAAAGGAAGCATCCTCCAACATAAAATATGTTTTCCTTCTTATTGTGATAAAGACAGTTAATCACAATGTTTCAAACAGCCTGCTCTATTAATACTAAGATGACCTGCTAAACTCTTCCAAGGTGTGGAAGACTCTATTTACCGTAAATGTGGACGTTATCCAACAGGTGCACTTGCCACTGATGAGTTTTACAATTAGCATACTTCATCACACCTGCAGTTTGTAGCACCATGCTATCCCAGCAGGGCCCAAAGTGGGGAGCACGGCAACACAACAATCACAAATTTGGCGGGAATGTGGTAATTTTCCAAAGCCGGGTCAGAAAGCACATAATCTACAGATTAAATGCTAGCCAAAGTTGAAGGCCTCCTGCGTGTGCCTTCCATTAGCTGGAGTGACAGGCGTGGGATCTCTTTCGTAATAAAGGCAACCTTCCTTGCTCTCTGCAGATGCACAGTAATTAGCCCATCCGCTTATAATAGCTTAACCATTACTGGCATGTCATCATTTGTTATTCAGGAGATTTGCTTTGTTGACTCATCAGGGAGAGAACCGATATGAGTTTTTGATGCAATTACTCATCATTAAAGTTTTGGTTGTTGTTGTTGACTGTTATGAAGGTTTACTCAAGAGACAGATTAGGGAGAAATTGTTTGTGGGTCTCTTTACTGGTAAGACAAAAGCAATTTGTGATATTGAACAGAGGGTGATATTGAAACAGAGGGAGGCAGGTTCAAATGGCGTAAAATAACACAGGTTTTAGTCGAGACAGTGGAACAGCTGTGGAGTATAGAAGTTGAGCAGCAATCCTTGTTTCTGTCTGTATGCATCTTCCCATCTGTGTTTTGGAAAGTGTGCATAAGCGCGTGGGCAATTATCTTTTCCAATAATCGAACATATGAAATGTCAACATTGACATGTGATGGAAACGACTGCAGTACACCAGAAGTAGCTGAAGTGATACTGTATTTTGAAATTAATTCTGAGCCCAGTTTGGGTTTTGCGGTGTAGCATACATAGTAAAGGATAATGCTATTGCATGTTTCTACTTACCTAGGTCAGGTCTAGACCGATCTGATCATGTGTGCTCCAGTTTGACTTCACCATAGGTAAATATAAGTAAGTAATCTCCATATAGTCCATATGCTTGGGTCAGAATCACTAGTGGTCATTAGCATCGTATGGTTTAGGTGAGGTTAGCCCATGAAAAACTGTGAAAGACAGATGGACCATCCAGTGGTCCTTTTACATCAAGTTCAGCGGACAGCTTCCCAGATGTTCTGTGTAACAAACCATCTGTCACGTCAGTTAGGTCAGGTCAGCCATAGTGATTTTTTCAGTGAATAGCAATACAAAACCAGAGTTTAAATTTGCTTTTGCTAGTTTATCAATTACACACTGAATATGGAATGTAAAAGCGTGTGTTTGGGACCTACTGTAGTGACTGACTGAGTGAGTGAACGTGGCTCATATTGCACAAGTAGCTTCAGATGTTTAAATAGACATTTTTAATGCGGTTTTGTTTCTGTTTGTAGCAGATACCTATCAACTTCAATAAGCAGGTAATGTTTTAAAGCTAGAACTATAGAGCAAGCGACCAGGGATCTACTAAATTACTTGCTTCAGTAATGGACATAAACCTAATCTTTATGTTGATGATTAATTGAACTGTTGGCATGTCTCGGTAAGTAATTAGAAGGAAAATAATGAAATGCAAGTTGAGCTGCAGCCAAAAGGCTATGTAATGGTCTATGTACTTGTTAGTTTACCACGTACACCCATGGAGAAACCCACTGCAGACGAAGGTAGGCCTAATAAGAAAAAAATGTTTTAACTGCCTGCCCTCAGGTCACAAATTCTTAATTTCTTCGTCAAACGTGCTTGTCTCCATTTGCCCTGAATTAACATACATAACAACACAACAAATGTTCTCTCTCTCTCTCTCTCAGAGGGTTGTCTGTTTCTTAATCTGTCAGCCTTAGTTCTGACACACCGCAACCAGAATTTTAATGCATCTCGACTGTACTGTTGAATAAAATGGTTTCTCACACACACAACACAGAGCGCTGACTGGTGCTGTGGATATGAACCGGTCTGGCCAGGGGGCGATGTTATCAACTTTGTTCAGATGAAGCAGGATAGCTAATTCAAATGTATATCTCACCTTATATCACCTTCCATTCGGACATGCATTGTCATTCTTTTCCCGTCCGACGGATCCTCTTTGAAGTCACTTACACGGCAACGTTGAAGGGCGTTGTGGCTGCAAACGGCCTCCATAACAAACATTGATCCCAAAGACATGTGATCGATACGGCGTGATTGGAAAGGGGAAAAAGCCAACGGAGGCAAATTAAGGCTTTTATTCTGACGGCTGATGTGTCACGGGGGTAGCGGGATGTTTATGCATGTGCACACATACAAACCCCAGGACACAGAACCGTGCACACGTCTCCTCAGACACCCTGGAAGATGAGATTACAGAGGCGTTGACAACAGCACAAAGCACGCACACACACACACAAGTTTGGCATGCATATTTGGCAGGCACAGATGCAAAAGTGTAAACAATGATGTTCAGATACAGACACACACAGCATTAACCTATAATCCCCCATACAAACACATGGCCACTGTACAAAGTTCTGTACCATTCCTCACAATGCCACAATGACCTTTGAGAGAAATTCCACATATATGCTATTGATACATGATCCGTGCCTGGGATGAAGAAGGATTATGCTCCCTGTGCTATTAATCAAATAAAAGGCTGGGAAAATTGTATTAGGAAGGATAAACAATTGAATCAAAGCTATTGAAGGACACTAGCTGTTACAGGCATTGTTCATATTGTTCAGAGTCCACGCATCGGACAATGAATTGTCCGTGGACTCATCGTATGACTGAAGGATTCAATGAATTCTGATTGAATGAGTTTTAATTCAATTTGTCATTTGGATGAACCCTGCATGAACTAATTCTTAAATTTCTGTTTACTTAGAAAAACATCTAGTAAAGAATTATGTATTTGGTAAATAGTTTCATGTTGATCAATTTTTCTAACATAACTATGATTATCAGAATAAATTGCTCACATTTTCCATTAGTCCTTTACTCCCCCCAGGATTGTTCTGTCAATGTTTTAGAAGCAGCCATTTTGTGTCGCCGTAACCACTTTGCTACTTTTGTCCTTCCTTTTTCTGCCTGTCAACTCCTGTTCCTCCTCCCGTCCCTCGTTCTCCTCCTGTCTCCTTCACTTTCCTTTCCCCTAAATCTTTCCCTGCGCCTCTCCAGTGTTCTTTCTTCCCATCAAGTTTTTCCAGCTGGTAATGGCTCCTGTCATTGGAGAGGATGTGATGAGAGATATAGGGAGGTGGTCTTCAACAGCTTCACTTTATGTGTGCGTGCGTGCATGTGTGTTTGATTGTTTGTGTATGTGTATGTGTCTACCATGTTACATGTATATTTTCAGCGCTGGCTTCTTTGTCACATTTTCATTAGAAAACTTGAGCTGTTGTGAAGTTCTAATTTATAAAATAAGTAATACAAACTACTGTAGTCATTATATAGCACCAATTGTTATGTAAAAAGTATATTTAAATTAATAATCATTGTATTTCTGATTTTGCAAGATCCATTATTTGTCTGGAACTACTCTAATCCAACACTGTCACGAAGGCTGTGCCAATATGGTGTAAACTAAATAGATAACAAGTCCACTGGACCATCCTTCATCTAGAGCAAACATTTGACAATGGATTTCAAAGACAGGTGCTTGCAGACAATGGCACCTTCAACCAGTCAGAACAATACTCGAGTACTGGGAAGATCTTTAGAACATGCACATATTTGTTGTCAGCACCAACTGAGCCCTGTTGGGTGTTGATTTGCCAGTGGTTCCCGAAAGGTCACTAATTATTCTACATTTAGTCGATCGGAGTTCACAGAGACATACAGTATATAGAAACATTTTTAGCAGGCTCTCAAGAAAATGTATCATAATTTATGACCACAATTTAATTGGTGAATTGTATACAACAACTGTAACATATGTACAATATCAGAGGATTTATCCATAAAATGTTAAATATAATATGATATAAATCTTCATTTAAATACTTTAGAGACAAATAGGCATTTTGCCATTCTAGTTATAAAATATCTGTATTTGCAAGACACTCCTGGGCTCTCAGCAAAACTGAAATAAATACATTATCCTTAAAAAGCTCACAGATGTCAACAATTTATGAAAAAAAAGAAGCCTCAGCGGTTTGGTGTCATTGTTCTTCTGAAAGAGAATTGCATTTTCTGGCCTCCTGAGATGGAACTTTTCACACAAACAATGCATAGTTCTTCGGGATAAACGGCACCGTCAACATTTTATTTAATATATTTCAGAAAGACACACATGCGTCTCTATTTTTACACACAAACACACTGTGCACAATAAAGAACTCTATCATGGAGACAGCCTTGGCAAGTTCATGTCTTCTCTGCAATCAAAAGAACTTGTAAGCCTCTCTTTAGTGACACAATCAAAGGCCCTCTTCAACCAAGGGTTTCTACTGTAGGTTCAAAAGCGTTGAGGACTCTTATTTAGGCAAGGTGTCTGAAAGACAGACACAAGATACCAATTTAAATAGGCCACCAGAAGTGTATCATTTTGTAATTGAAGAAATACGCATGATCCACAAATATTCCATGATTTACAAATATGATTTGCTACCCAAAATACAAAATTCCTTAATCGTGACGTAATGTATGGCAGCTACGTTACTACACGGCAGTACAGTACGAGATACATGTCAATTAACAAGTGTACCTTCATCTATGTCCGTCCACATCTTTTCTCTAACTGGCCAATCATGTCCATGAAGTGGTAAGGACATACACGTGGATACTGCGTGGCAGATTAAGTGCTACAGTAGTAGTAGCCATTGCAGTTTGCTCTCCTCCTCCATCAGCACCTGAAAGGATTTGGACATTGAAATTCTGCTCTTTTTTCTGGCTGTATACAGCATTTTCTTTTTTAGCTTATTGACATTGCATCCAGATCCTAATATATCTTAATATTTAGCTTGGTGGATCTTCTGCTCGACATTACAGCATATGGCTACTCGACGACTTCAACTCGCTAAAACCACTGTACAGAGCGTCGAATCGGAAGTGCGGTGCATTTCACCAGAATATCATTGTCATTATGGCAGCGCCCATAGGAAAATGTGGATACAGTAGATTGTCTTTAACATGAAACCCTTAGTAAATGTGTTTATTCTTAATATACCTTTAGTTCTAATAAAAACCTGTAGTGTTAACGTTTTGGTATATACAGATGCGCTATGAACACAAATTGACACATCATAGATAAAGTAATACAGTAAAGAAATGCACGCATACACACAAATGCACAAGTCTGCGTACATATGCGTATTCTCCGAAATGACTCATACACCCTGATATGCATTTCTCATACCTGCACACACAACTCCTTTTTTCCTCAGTATTGCGAAGATTCCGGATGCTTCTTTGATTTATTTTATCTACAAAACCTATGTTTATCCCCAGTAGCTTTTGGAAAAACACCTCTTTTATATCTGGGCCTTGCACACAACTGGGCTTATCATGTATGCATTGAAAAAAGCCTCTGGTATGATATGAGCTATACAGTACAAAATAGGGTAGGGTTCTGTAAGGAGCTTTATTAAGCTGTCAGAAAGTGATGTGAAATACACTTCCACTGACCTTGTTTTGACAGCTGAAAAAGGTCAATGCTGAAAATTATTTTTCCAGAATTTCCTCAAATGTATACATTACATTTTAAAGGGAGTAATGTGGTTTGCAGTACATGCTGGTGTACACATCAGTCGCATGAAATGTGGAACCTGACCTTGTACGCAGGTCAAAACAGAGAAATTGAGGCTACAAATTCCATTAGCATGGCACAGCAACATTATAGAATAAATAGCTATCTACTGTACATTAAATTACATTAAATTAAAGTAATTTAAGTAAATTTAATCCAATACTTAAAGTCTTAAAGTATTTCATTTCTCACTTTTTCCTATAACTGAGGGATTAATTGGAGACTGGAGATTCTGGTAGTATTATAATATGCATATTGAAAAATTCTGCACAAAACAGGAACACTTCTGAAATTGTATTATAACGTGTCATACAAACCTTTTGGAAATTGTCCTTTTTATTATTTTTCTGTCTCCAATCTCCATGAAATTCCTAATATACTGTATATGCTTTCATCCAAATTGCATCGTTGTTTGTGTTGTGTGTGTGTGTGTGTGTGTGTGTGTGTGTGTGTGTGTGTGCGTGCCTGTGCATGTGCATGTGTGTGGTGGCATGTCCTTCAGGCCAATAAATAAATACACAGAATATTAGTGTAATAACAGTCTAAACATTTTCCAATAATGTGCACGTGACTTTTAAGTGTCATGTGGTCACCTCTTCAAACAGAAAATAAACGTACAGACTACTTGATTGCTACCTGATCTTCTATCTCAGATGATTACATCGTGTACGTAAATTGTGTTGAACTTTGCAATGACCCCATTCAGCCACCTCAAATGATCACACACATCTGCCTAACATTCACATACATTACACGTTAACGGCAAGATTGAGTCTGTTTATTTGCTGTCAGCATCTAATCAAACCAAAGCTCAATTACTTTGACTTTGATGTTTGATTGTGTTGTACCAAGATATGGTCATGATGATGATAGCTTCAGTACGTTGTTGTGGCATGCTAATTGTTTCAAGACCTTTATATGTTTTAGTCTTTTTTTCAGCATTACAGTTCCTTATTAAAGCTGCACAAAGCCTGCAGTATAACTTGGTTAAACATTAGATGGGAGCACACATACACTATAAACAAACCCCAACCTATTCATTCTCACATATGCAGCTGAAGCCTGCTGAACCAAAACGAGAGCACATAGTTTGTCCTGCGTGGAATCACCATAACCCCACATAACCAATGCACTGTGCCCCTGAACTAAATGAGACTATTCCAAGCATGCTACGATAGCAAGGCCCCGTGAAGGCTACTCTTGGGGACCTACTCAAATCGTCCATACTAACAAAAAATTACTTTTTTAAAGGGGAATTCACACTATATGCATGACATGATGTCATGCATGTGCATCGTTAGGCCTGGACAATCGGGGCTTAAGCCCCGGATCTTTTTGTACTAGCCCGGATCTTTTGATCCAGCTAAAGAAGCACCTAAGACCGTGTTGCCAGATGGGAAGGTTTCCTGCCCAATTGGGCTATTTGTAATGAAAAGCTGTGGATGAGTTTGAGAGAGGATGCCAGAAACTCAAAGTGTCGTCTACTACTCAACAGAGACACATCAGCGGCTAGAGGTTTGTTCTCAGCATAACGTATGTTACGTTTAACGTACGTTAAAGTATGTACATTATGCATTTAGCCTATGTCTATTTGTGTGTAAATGAGAACACGAAACAACTATATTTCTTACATCATAAAATAATCCACAGCAAATACTATTACAATAAACTGCATCAGTCAAAGGCTAAATATACAGTACTAGAGCTAGAGATGGCTAGAATTGATGAATGACCAAGAAAGGCAGCCAACAATTATGAAGAAACAAGGAAAGAGAGAAAAACAACAAAGAGCAAAATATGATGGAGACACCAGGAAAAACTGAGACAGACAACAAATAGTGATGGAAGATAAACAGACCACAAATAGGCTTAGATGAAGACACCAGGAATGACAAGCATCACATAGTATATAATATGATGGAGAAACAAGGAAAGAGACAAGACAAAGAGTAAAATATGAAACACCAAAAGCCAGAGAGACAAGTGTAAAAGACACCAGGGAAGACAACGCTATAACAATAGCTAGTAAAATATTATGGACACCATGAAAAACATATAGTATGGTGTGATTCAACAGAAAATAGATATAGGAGTTGTTACTGAAACAGTGTTCGATCAAAAATTGATCAGTAGAATAATGCATATAAGACGAAGGCCTATTTTGCGCTTGAGGTTCGGTGGGTTTGTGTCTGGGCTAAGCCCCTGATCTCTTCAAACTCTAAAAACTCCTCTGAGTCATGAAATAATTTTCATGCGTGTTGGTCCAGATGGAAAATGCAATCAATGCCAGTCCGTAAACATCTTCTAGAGCTCTCCATCGGGCAAAGCATCTTCAAAATGTACTGTAACCTTGTTTTTGCAATTTTCTTGTATATTTTTTAAATATCTGATTTCACTTGACTGTCAGGCTGAAATGTGTGCTTGAAACCAGCGTTCAGCCCATGCAGGCTGAGCTTTGTTCTAGAAGGAATATAAACTATTAACAATATGCATGCATTAAATTCAATGCAATACATTTTTTGTAGTCCAAATATTTATACTATTCATACTTCAAATACGTAGCCGACGATATGGCCGACATGAACTCAGCGTGTAAGTGGCTCAATTGGATACGTGCATGGTCGCTATATCTCTCAATAACGCGTGGGTTCAAAACACCCTGGGTTGTTCTTTTAATAACGGCAACAAAAGCACTAGCCTGCTTGATTTAGATTAGAAACAGGCATTCTCTGAATCTGAATGCGTCATAAAGGGAAAAATTGTTGTGCTTTTTCATCTTTTGTTTTGATCTAATATTTCAGGGAGCCTAAAACATTTAGTAAACTGTAGGCATAGACTACATATGAAACTACAGTCTACTCATGTCAGGCCTATTGAGAAATAGACTACATGTAAAAGTTGTCCTACTTTCTAAATGTTCAAGACACTTAGGTTTTCCTACAGCAAGATTAGATAGACATGCCTTAATAAGCCTATTTGACTGCATCTTCTGCTATCCATCGACGTAGTCACCACGAACTGTGCTTCTAACGACACCTTGAGAGCTGTAGTTTGACCGACACAATTTAACGATAGTGCTACGAATGTTCGTTTGAACTATGATTTTGGGAAACACCTGCATTGTTTAACGATGCATCGTATTTCCTCCATAGTTCGGACTATGGTTTTGGGAAACTGTAGTTCCAACCTTGTAAGTTGCTAACATAGTTAGCAACGATGCTTTTATGAAACTGGTTTATTTTGAAACTATTGGACATTTTTTAACCAATCGCCATTGCTACAACTGTTATAATCACCTCATCCAGCCCTATCACTATTTAGAATCACGTTTGACTTCAACATAATCTCACTAACCCATCCTGGGATGCGTTTCCCAAAAGCATTGTTCTTAACTACGTTAGCAACTTACATGGTTGGAACTACACAGTTGCATATGTTTCCCAAAACCATAGTGCGAACTATGGAGGAAACTACGTTGGTGACTTACGTAGTACGATACATCGTTTAACGATGCAGGTGTTTCCCAAAATCATAGTTCCAACGAACGTTGGTAACACTGTTGTTAAATTGTGTCATTGGAACTACGCACCCCTGATTAGTCTGCCAGCAGGGTGGCTGTGAAAACAATGTGAGCAGGGTTTCCAGACTATAATCTCAGCCAAAAATATTTACCAGGCTAGCAGTCAGTTACATGTGAATAATGTAATGGCCGATGTGTTAGGCTTGATGGAATCTTTCATTTCAAACTTAAAATTGAATGGGATGTTAATTCTGACCAGGACTGTGTAAATGGAAAGGGGCTTTTGGGGGCAAATGGGTATTGCCTTTGCACTCCCACTACCTGTATTTATAGTGTTTGACTTCCAGGGGCGTCTCATTCTACAAATCCTTCCTTTCAAACCATTCTCCAAATCATCTTCTCACCATGTCCTGGTAGACTGCATACACACACACATACACTACTATCTAAACCACACGTTCTTCATTACATAGAGCTATTCACTGGTGCCCTGTTGCTGTTAAAGCCCCATACTCTCCCACACACTCCAATGGGACCTACCGGTGGAAGGGAAGAGCCAATAAAAAGTGCAGGCAGAATTATTTAAGGGTCCCACACAAGGGTTGTGGGGTTTTATGGGTGATCCATCCATCCATCCATCTTCTCCCGCTTATCCGGAGTCGGGTCGCGGGGGCAGCAGCTTCAGTAAGGGACCCC
>JAODUK010021072.1:0-25535 GCA_027564635.1 Typhlichthys eigenmanni
AGGTTAAATTAAATTGAATGAAATTTAAAAAAAAAAAAATATATATATATATATATATATAAATACAGTATATATATAAATATTAAAAGAATGTTTATAGTTCACGTATAGTTTGACCATCAGGCTATATCACATTAAACACAGGCATCTTTATAATCCCACTGATTTGTTTTACGGCTAATTTCAAGATGAGGAATAAATGTCCCAATTACAGAACCAATCCTAATTGGTGAATAATGTGACTTTTTAAGTGTGTTTATGTGGGGAAATGTGGGGGGAAAAGTGAGGTGTGTGACAGAACAAGTCAAAACATGTGGCACAAGTCAGGAAACAGGAAGTGCCAAGATGAGTAATGGTACATTCAGCCACTCTGTTGAGAACAAGCTCAAACTGACTTCAGGGATGTGGTGACACATGGAACTCAGCCATCATTGACTGTGTTTCAGAGAGAAAACATCTTAGTCAGACTGTGGTTTTCATTCATTATTATTATTAATTTTTTTTAAAGGTTCATTGGCTATTGATGCTATAAGAGAACCATGTTTGGCTCTAAAATAACCTTATGTGGGTTAGATTGTACAGGAACATAGTCTACTATCCAAAGGGGCCATGCCAGAGCTTGACCTTGTGATTTAGTTAGTCTATCCTGTCCATAGCAACATACATGTTTTTCATCATTAAATACAGTATTGCTGTATAATAAACATAGATAAGAGAGATCACTCCAGAATTGTATTTGTGTTAAATGTTTCTGCCAAGCACAGCAGAGTTAGAGATATAATAATGAGACCAGTAGCTTCACACAGAGCAATACCAAACCCTGTGGTGTGGATCTCTTTATCTCAAAGACAAAACAAAACAATTTTGGAATTAGGAAAGAGTACTATGACAGTTTGAGAAAGTGTGAGCAGGGGAAGCAGGGAGATGCATGTTAAATATAGCAAATTGCGCAAAAGCAAGCTCAAAAGTAAGATGTAAACAGAAGTCTCCTGAAAACTTGTATTTGTTTATGGCGCTTACTGTAGCAGCATTCATAAAGTGTTGCATTAGCTACTGCCATCTGCTGGACTGTCCATGCTACTGTTCTATGCCAGTATTACTGTAACCACGGCATGTATAAGCGCAAGAGGTAAATGGCTGTATGTCAAATAGAGAAAATCACTCGCTGTGCCTGCACGGTCATGCAGATAATTTACCAGGAGCAATGTGTGAAAAGGGCTTTAGGCAAAGCTCACATAGCCAAGAGACACATGCTAACCACCTGCTGATTCCTGCTAATGGCAGGAAGATCAATTATTTCAAACCTTCTAACCCTTTTACTTAACCTCTAATATTTAATGAGTCAGTAGCTGCGTTTACATTAACCATATTATTCCGATTGGAATCGGGTTAAAAGCCCAACCCAAAAGAAAATGCTCCATGTTAACAGCATGATCGTAAGAGAAATGGCCAACCCGATTGAAATTTCATTCCAAAGCAGAGAGGTAGCATAACCCGATTGAAAGAACAATTCTACCATTCTACTAATGTAAACGATTAAACCCAATTACTTCCTGGTTGCGTTCTAATGCGCATGCCCCATTTTTGTGACGCAGTTAAACTATTCTGCACAGCAACTGTACAATTGATGTATTATAAGAACGGTACAAAGTCTACATATCAACTGTGATGCACGCAAATAAGTGAATGGGAGTTACAGTAGTACAGTGACTTCATCTGGAGCCGTACAATTCTCCACAAGTCACACAAATAGCCTCACTCTCCGACTTACTTACAACTATTAGCTAGCCGGTTTTACCATTTGCTAGCGGGACACGTTATATTATGAGCTATATAATGTGTGCATGTTTAACATCAATTCCGATAAATTGCGAAGGTGCATGTAAACAGCAGTCCAGATTAGGTGACATCCCATCAGAAAGATTCCATTCGGATAGACAAATAAGTGCCCATATAAACCCAGCTAATGAAATGCATGATACAGTAAGTCTACAGGAACAAACAATATTGTAACTTTATTAGTTAGATTGTACAGAGGATAGTTTTCGTGAATTATGTATTTGGACATGGTGTAGGCTATCTAGCAAAAGTAATCCCACTTTACAGTACACTACTAAACATTAATATCTATAGCTTTTACAGTGACACCAGTAAATTCAGAAATAGTCTGCTTGAAACTTGGAAAATTGGTTTAATCTACAGTATGCAATGTACTGTAGTATTGAGCAGTATAGTGTGTCTGTTTAATAAAGAATATTATATCAGTCTATTTCTTGGATTGGATCCAAGGTGGAGAAAGCGTCAATCACTCTCTTGACTTTCTTCATCAAAGTTTAAGACGAAATAAGCAAGAGGGTACACTGTTCATGGGCTGCATATTGACACTATCTGCGTGGGCGCATGCATCTTAGCTGATAACACAATGCTACCATAAAAGTTTGTGAATTAGAAATATGGGGTGTAACTTTCTTGCAAGTGGACAAGCTTGTCCAGTAGAATATATTTTTGTAATCACTTATTTAGAGGACATTTTCAGAATTTTTTAATTTTAAAGACAAAACGATTAATGGAAATTATTTATTCAGTTGATTGCCTGTCTAGTTTATAAAACTACTGCAGAGATTATCTCATAAAAGCCACACTCTCATAATCTGAATCCATAAAACTTCTTTCTTTCCTTCTTCCTTCATGTCTTTCTTTGCAATTTCATATATGTAATATACCTGTATATCTGAAAAGTTTTCACACATTTATTTCCAAGGTGAAGCTTCAACATTAACTTTCCTGCTTTAAGGTCTGGGTGTTCATTAAGAGAGAGAGCAAAAGTTCACATTAAGCAATGGAAATATAAAACATTAACTTGAAAATATATTGTATTTCACTGCGGCAGAATAAAATATATGCAAGAAATGCATTTTCATTATTTGAACAAGTCCTGCCCGAGCCGTCTTCTTTCATTTAAAATTTGCATTTCGAAAAGCCACAGAGGGGATAAGAGATGCCTTCATAACATTACGTTGCAGCCTCTGTGGCCTCTCAGAACAGCCTCAATTTGTCTGGGCACAGACTCAACATGGTTTTAAAAGCTTTCCGCAGGGGAGGCTTGCCCGAGCAGACTTCAATGATTCACACAGTCTTTCTGTTGGCTGGAATAGAGGATCTCGACTCAGAACAGCTCGATGCATCGTATCCCGCAGATGTCCGACTGAAATTAGTTACTGTGTCTGGGCCGGCCCACTCTATTGCGCAGAATCATTTTTATGTGAGTGGACCATTCCCAGATGGTCTTAAACATGTGGTGTGGCATATTATCCATCTTAAAATACATTCTCAGATGGATACACAGCTGTAGGTACACAGCTAATCATTGCTTTCACAGAGATACAAATACACTGCATGTAAGTACTGTAGGTAGGTATTTCACCAGGTTTACAGTGTATACAAAGAAAGGACAGAACATGGGGAAAACACAATAAAAACAAGACTTCTCAGTTTATCTCTAAGGCAGTATAAGTGCTGAAGTTTGCGCAAGGATATTCTGTAGAGGTACTGTATCATTGCTCACAGTTATAATGCCTTTTTTCCTTCTGCTCTAGCCGGGCTAGGGTCAAACTGTACCTTGCTGTTGACTGCCTGACCATATTGATTACGGAAATGACACAACTCTTATGTGAACCGCAGATAGCAAGCCTACCACTCTATCATGACTCCATGACAATTGGTTGACAGCCGGGGCTCCTGATTGGCCATCTGACACTCCAGAGAGGAGCAGATGTTTGTGTTTTTATTGCCTGGTGCCTGTCTACACAATCAAAGCAGCCAGCCAACGCGTTACCTCTCTCATGTTGACGTCAGACGGTGGTACAAACAGGAGTGTGCTGTGTGTAATCAGATCACTTTGACAGGCCACGATTTGTTCACTTCAAATATTACTGCAGTGACCAGTGTCCAGGAGAGGTCAGAGATAAGTCTGTGTAAACTCATCTAGTTATCTGTGAGTGTGTGTGTGTGTGTGTGTGCGTGTGTGTGTGTGTGTGTGTGAGTGAGTGAGTGAGTGAGAGAGAGAGAGGGAGAGGGAGAGCTTTAGAGTAATGTTGCAGGGATTATACAAAGACGGTTAAACCCCCCAGTCCTTTAGGTTTACATGCACATGACTATGTGTGAGTGTGTCTTGTATTTGTACATGCAGAAGCATTATACTTTTACTCATGCTGTGTGGAGCACAGAGGTGGTGTTTTATAAAGGACCCGCACATGCCCTCAATTAGCCAGCTGAAAAATGAGCACAAGGG
This sequence comes from Typhlichthys eigenmanni, assembly GCA_027564635.1. Taxonomy (NCBI): domain Eukaryota; kingdom Metazoa; phylum Chordata; class Actinopteri; order Percopsiformes; family Amblyopsidae; genus Typhlichthys; species Typhlichthys eigenmanni. Next base: position 4,292 of record JAODUK010021072.1, read on the forward strand.
TAAAAGTGAGCGTAGCCTGTCTTTTCAATTTGAGTTACTGAATGTTTGTGCTTATGAAAAATACATTGAGGTTATTTATTATTGTTGTTACACCTCTAACTACCACTTAACAATGCATAACGTTGCTGAAAGTTGTTACATTATTCATTATAACAAAACAGGACCTCACAGAGAGGAATGTTTGGGTGTACTATACCATGCAGTCATAATAGTGGCTGTTGTAGGCTACTAAAGTGGTATACCTCAAAGGCAGACCACTCTGTGTATCTCTAAATCCGGATCACTGCTCAACCAATAAAAAAGCAATGCACATTTAGCGTACGGCAACAAAGTTGTTTGCGACATCATCCAATACATTGTCTGGATATTGCCTTTAGCCTGACAAATCAACTCTGAGTCACATTATTTCTGCCTCGATTTAGTATGTTATGGAATTGAATTCCCATATCCTCAGCAAAAATAAAAAAGATGGGTTGCTCCTCACTGTATGGCCAATATGAAAATCGTTAACAAATCAATGCTTGAGAGGGATAAGTGTAATTAAAGGATTACTCCACTGGTGGCCACAATATAATCAAGTACACAAGACTCTATAAGGCAGGGATGACTAAAATACTGCAATATGGCCAAAATAAGCAAGAATATATTTATTTAATATTTAAACAAAATGATGAAAACAACAATTAGTCTATAGAGAAACAAATATTATACTCTTCAAAGACTATGGGCCCCTACCGTACAACCGGTGCAAAGCGGAAACGCATCCAGCGCCCACGTTGTTTAAATAGCAAATGCATTTGAGCCCATTTGAGCGCTGGTGGGTGTGTTGGTCTACACATGAGGTGTAGTCGGGCACATTGCTGGTCCGTTGCTTTGTTGAGGCAGTGAAAAGCGATTGCGCGACTGACCAGTAAAAACCTGGTCTAAAGACAGCACGAGGCGCATTATAAATATAGTATTGCATATGGCAGGTGGACAATGTGTACACTCTGCTTGTTACACATACAGGGACGTGCAGGAGTGCACAAATATGCAAAGGATTACAAATTAATAGAGTACAATGTAAAATATCATTAGTGTGCAACCTACACAAACATATTTTAGGAATCTCTAGGATTGGTTTATCATTTGTTACGCCCAAACCACACCCATGAATAATGAAGAGAGTAAGTCAAACCCTTGTGAACCATGCGCCCAGGTCACTGACCGTTTATCTGCCGCAAACTTGGATTTGGACACACTCTAAATCCAATTTTAGACCGTGCGCTTATATAATTAAAATAGGGCCCATATATGTTTCTCATACTGTCAATTATAACATTACAGTATATACAATACATTTAACTTCTTTTCAGGCTAGGTCACAGAAAAGTCTGACAGAAAGGCTGTGGACTTGATGATGTGGACGTTTCCACTTACCCTACAATTCTCAGAAGTACTATTTACAGCACATCAAGTGTTGGGAGAGAAGAACCTACACACATGTCCTCAATTAACCAATAATACAGAAACACTCACATCCTCACAGCCTGGCATGGCTGTTAGTCCTGCTGTGCTGCTGGTGTGGGCCACGTCCTGCCCCCTGCCCCCGGCCTGACACAAAGGGTCAGCGTCGTGCATACTGTATCTCTAAATGCATTAAAGTAAAACAAATGCAAATGAAATAAGTTATATACAGTATACTCACACACATACATACTGGTTAAACAAGATGTTGTCTTTCTTGCTCTACAGGATAAAATGAGGTTTCTGCTTGTATTTAGGCTGTTAGCAATTATTTTGACTATATGTAATGTTACTGTACTGTATGTGAAATGTATATTGAGTCATGCTGCTGTCATTATTCTAACAAAACGCTGTTTTATTGTAATGAGTGATTCAGCCACTGACACTGAAACTGTGCAGTACCTTGAAAAGTCACTTGAAAAGGATAAAAATACAGAAATACGCTGTACAAGTTGATGTAATTACATTTACTTCCCCAGCGTGTGCATCAGGCAGGCTACACTGTGGACATTATCAGTACACTGGAAGCCATTGTGGTGGCGGTTCCTGGTCTGTGGGCTAGGTGGTGTTTGGCCATGACTCTGCTTCCAGGAAGCCCATAATTAGATGCCACCGGCCGGAATGATGCAACTGTCAGCCAGGAAGGGGCGAGGTTAAGGAGCAGATGCGACTGTACTGCCTGTTCTTTTTTCATTTACGTACATGGTTGAGAAGTGCAGGGGCGTAATTATGGGGACCGCGCTCTACGTCAGACCCCGATGACATACTTCCTGTGATTAGAGGAAACGATCGCGTCAGTATCGATTGCACAGACAGGTTAGACAAGATAAATGTTTAATCACATTTTATTAATTGCCTATTGACAGCAGGATGGAGGAGATTGCTGTCATCATTTGGCATCACTTGTTCACCGTTATCAAATGGCTGACGTGTGTTCTGTTTGGCACAGAACTCTAACACTAACACTAATTGCAAAGTCGTACTGTAAATAGCAGTTGGCTCTGGGTGTGTTTATGTCTTCTTTGAGTTGATTGACGTAATGAATAGTCCCACCAATTGTGTGTGGAAACCCCAGTAATCAACCTTCAGGTTTGATAAAACATTGTTGCCACTGCCACCTCCTCCCAACCAGTACTGAAGATAGGACACAAATGACCTGCTGCTGGTACTGGTGTTATTTTCCATCCTTTGTGGTTTATTATAAAGGTCCTTCTATTTTTCTGTATCATTTACCATACAATCTAATTCATCCAGGTTTTTCAATAGCAACCAATTAGGCTTTAAGCTGAAGCCTGATCGATTCTCTTCCTGGTGACCTTTAGGTCACCGTAGGCAGTTGTTGATTGGTGTTTGAGTTTGTGTGTTCAGTCAAGCTTGCATTGATCTTTTAGGCTTCTCTGATGAAATATAAATTATTATTTATGCTAAAGTGTACAATATACCTGTTCTCTTGACTCAATTATTCCACACCTGGGACATAACTTTCTGCTTAATAACAGGAGAACCAATAATGATGATTTGAGAAAATAATATACTGTTTTCTATTTCTTTGGGCAAGTGTCAATAGAGCACCAAGTAATAACACAGGTATATACAGTAATTCATCCGAATTGACACTGAGTCAGATGTGTTTTATGGCTACCTCCCACAAACCATAGTTGCCATAGTTTATTTTACTCGGTCTACAACAAGGTTCCTGTGCCTTCTTGGCAAAGTTACAGTACGTCTCCACAGAGAGCCCAGACAACCTTGATCTTCGTCCAGGGATAGTGGTGGTGAGGCGGGCAAGGTCGCACAATGTTACGCTGACACTCAGGTCACTGTGGTCTGGAGCTAACATTCTTCAAACAACTGGTTTTAGTCAGAGGGTATCTCAGCGCATCCAACCCAACACTAAGGTTAAAATGCCTTGCGTGTAAATACGCATGTGTTTGGATGTAAATGGACTGCTTTTTTATAAATATATGGCATGTATCAAACCGGGTTTAAACCATTATAATTTTGCAAGCTTTGCCATATATATATCATTACACTTTTCACCGCATTGGAATAGGCTCACTTCGACATGACGTGACTCTTTAGTTTATTAATTTTGATTTTTCTATTGGGCAAAGGCTGAGGATAGTAGCTGGTGCCTGGTCCTTTTCTGGCATCACCTCCATAGAGGTTCCAAGTGAGGTGAGGTGATCAAATGGTGACGTAAAGAATCCCCACAGTGTCATTGAGCTACATGGGGCATATTGAAAGTTACAACTGTACTATAGCAGCCACAATTTCTGTAGATGCTTAGAACAGATCTATAAAAGACCACAACGGCAGGTGGTTTGATCAGCAGCATCGGTATGACAACCAGCTACATCTTTAGTGGGAAACAAAGAACCTTGTACCAAAAATGATTACAGTTGAGTTGCCTTGGAGAACTATACTATACTATACTATACTATACTATACTATACTATACTAGAACTTTATACTGTTTATCAAATCATTATAATATAATTAGATCACCTTAATATAATCAGAAGTACAAGTGATTGTCAAACACAGGCACTAGCAAGAAACTGGACATCCATCAGTCCACCATCCAGAACAAGAACCACATGGATCATTTACCATAATATGTGCATTGCAGCTTCATTGCTGTTGTCACCAACTGCAATGCCCACCAGGCGCTGATAGGTCAGTGGATCACTAGAGCAAATTGTAAAGCCAGAACTTACAAAAAATATGAATAGATTTTACCAGCATTGTATGTATGTATTCCCTAGAACTCTCTAGAAATTTTCAAAATGGCCAATAAGATGGGCCAAGATGTATTTTTAGATGCTGTTGACTGATTTATTGCTCATGTCGGGACAAACTTTAATGGTGTGTGCTGTAATGGAAAATTCATAACGTAGTCTTAAGGCTAGTAATGTACTGGGGGTGGGATGGAAAGATGACATGAAGTCTGTTACAACAAATGTCATCAATGTAATTTTGCTATATTGCCCCTGACAAGCATTTGTACACCATCAGAGTAAATTATCGTATTTGAGTATCCACTATGCATGTTTATTCTCATTACAATGCAAACAGACTAAATGAGTCTGATATCATCAAATTAACATGCACCACAAGCAAACAAGATGGTTGTGATATAATCCGCTTAAGTATGACATGTGCCAATTTATGGAATTATGATTCATGATTTGCATAATGGTTGTCCTGAACAAATCCAGTCATGTCAATGTGTCTGTCCCAACATGATTGGAATTATGGGACGATCCATTCTTTTAACCTTAGTCATGGCTATTGTACTTTTCAGATAGTTCTTATTTAAAATTGTAATAAATTACTATTTTACACTTTTATGTGATCCAGAGATGTCTCAAAGCAAACACCCTCAGATGTTCAGCCCCACACATCAAAATGCATTGCAAAGCCAAGGGCATTGTTGTTTATTTATTTATTTATTTATCAGGGACAACACAATAAACATTATAACATGTACACATGGTCATAGTAATCTGGAATAGATGCATTGAATGCAGGGTTTATAGACTAAAATAATTTGCGACCCCTGTCCCTGGTTAGGTTATTTTTTAAACACACAGAAAATGGTAAAATAGCTAAATTTAAGGAGATATCTGGTGAAAAGTGAATTATTTTACAATTAACATACAATATAGCTGACTAAACATTTAAAGTTTTACATATAAACAAAGTTAAAGGCAATAACAACAAAACCTACCTCCAAATGTGACCTGCTATGCTAATGAGAGTGACTAGATTTTTATGATCATAATTCACAACATACTTTGTACAGACATTATTAGTTTTACAAAATAATCTAGATATTATTCCTGTGTTTGTACAGTAGGCCAATCTACATACATGTTCATTTGAGTAACCTACAGTGTCAAGTAATCATTAAAACTTTACTTTCAAACCTACTGTATTTGTAAGCTTATAATGCTTTTTTTTTCACCATAAAATTCACTATGTGGTAATTGTAGATATTTTTTTAAATGTTATAGCATACAATACATTATAATCACAAGCAGTGAATTACTCGCAACATTATCATTACATGCATGTGAAACAGGCATACAGTATACAGCATATGGCATATACAGCAGGCCTTAACAGGTCACAATATAGTAATGGACAGAACATAACAGCCAATACACCTGCATTTCCAAGGTTCCAAACAACTTTCCGATCATCGACATCATTGAAATATAGATAGTCAATATGTAATGTTTAAGTATCAACGAACACATAAGCCACATACACTGATACAGTGTACAGTTCACAACAGCGCTACAGTATACAGTATCTTCTGCATATCGTCCTCTCTGCTGTAGGTTGTTTGCGTGTTCCATGTGCCATCCCTCCTACAGCATCTGCTGTCCCCTCTGGCAGCACAGCATCAAGCTGAGTGAGCTGTCCTGATGTTACTCTATTAAGACTGGGGATGAGTCAGGGTGAAGAAAACATGCTTACGAGGTTGCGTCCGCTCCCAGAATAGATACTGAATAGACATTTACCGTCTCACTTTATGCGAATAATTTGCTTATCTCACGCTACATCAATGTTTTTTGAATTTTTTTTGCTATAGCTGGGAGCTTGTTTTTTAATTTCTCTAACATGAAGTCTTACATGAGTCTAATTAGCATGTTTGGTTATATCTTTTAAGTCTGCAGCTGGTCATCATGCTAATTCAAGAGCTTTCAGGGTGTGTGCACGTAACCCTACTGAGTTGAGGTTCAAGATACGGAAAGATCGCAAAGAAAAAAGGTGCCCTTCCACTAGTGTGCTACCATGTCCTGTGAGTCTGTGACTGTCGATGGCCCACGAGCATCTGCTGGAGCCTGGTTGTCCTATACAGTAGGTCGCGAGTCATTCATTAACTTAAAAAGGCAGCTGATAACAGAAAGGGCTAAACTCTAAAATAAACTATACCGTAAACATGTGCTTGACTTACACTCAATTTATCTGCAAACAAGCACAGTACCTCACACTAGAACCTTAAAATACTGACAAAAAAGGTCAATGCAAAATGTAATGTGTACTAAAACTAAGCAAACCTTACAGTGAAATACTTATTGTATAAGGAAAGGCACATAAATAAATATATATACAGTGTATATATATGTATATACTGTATATGTATATATATCACTCATTTGGGACATTTATAAATGTAATCTTAATATTTTATTGCTTTATATGTTTATATTTCCATTTAAAAGTATATAATTATTTTAGTTTATTTTATTCTGCTGTACAATATTATAACCAGTTTTTTTGTCAAGTACAGTAAACCAGGAGAAGAAGGTCAAACAGTACATGCAACACAGAAATTGCAAACGTGTATTATTTGCATGATGTCTCTATGTGGCTCACTTGACACTGTTGGTAATGACAATATTAATATGTACCCACTCAGGTTAATGCCTGGCACTCAAATTTGTCAAGGTTTTGGGTTTAGCAATAACAAGACCCAGTCTCTTTGGGGAACACTGTATGGGGCTCAGATGGGAGATAAAAATACAGTAGTTACTGTAATTAGAGCTATGTGATTGACAGGCCTGCTGAAGAAGCCATAGACAAATAAAAACAGAAGAAAGTCAGATACTTGAAAAGAAAACAGAAAAAACAAAACACTGACATGTAAGATGTTAGAGGATGCTAGAGTGGGCACATTTGGCCAAAGGCACAATTGGTTCAGCCTCTTTTTTTAATAAAGCCAAATGCTACAAAACATCAGAGACGAAGTCTATCCTTCAATAATGTTTCAAAATGGTTGTAAAAAAGTATATATGAAGTTGAAACATCCATTAAGAGCCTATACTTTGCAGTGCATATGCAATCAAGTAAATGTAGCCTTGTGGTTACCTACCAATCTACATTGCCTTAATTACTTGCTGCAACATAAACTAAATTATTTAAAGGTATACAGTAGTCAGCTATTGTAAGCTAATTTTAAGCTAATACACCTCGTCATTTTCACCAAATACATCTTGCTGTTCTCTGTGCATGCTGAAAATATTATCCGGTACTTCTACACAACCTCCGTAAATGGGAACACAAAACCAAGTGGTGAACAACGCTCACAACAATGCCCTTGGCTTTGCAATGCAATTCAATGTGTAGCGGAGCTTCTGAGATAATTTGTTTGGAAGATAGCAAGCATTCTCGATATTGAATAACACTGCTTAAAAAACTATGTATACACTGTAAATACTGTATATATACACTGTATACACACACACACACGCACACACACACACACACACACCACACACTACATTTGCTACATTTGTAAGTAAAATGTGGGATGAGCAGCAGAGCTGAGTGCGTTGTGCCCATTAAATATTTGTAACATCTTCTCTGACAATGCCAAACAGCTTTTCTTTGCTGTGGACTCTTGTTTGGTGGATTTGATGATTGAAGTCTGAAGAAACAAGACATTTTGGCAATTTAACAAATCAGTGGCGTGTGGAAGAACCATACACAGCCACAACAGCCTATTTTAAAAATACAAAAAAATACTTTTCCAAATGGAACATGAAATCACCTCACATACCAATAAATTGGCATTTGATCTAGCCTAATCCTTCACCTGTAAACTGACTCATGGTTACTGTAGTTAAAGGTATAGCCATTCTGGAGAAAGTTTGTTGATATTTGAGCTTGCTCAAACAAACACTTCTGCCTTCAATTGGGTGCTCACTCAGAAGTAGCATACATAATAAACACATTGTGAAGGCTACAATATTGTTGTGTGCGGACTGCACAACTTGTATTGTGTTACTATTTACAGAGCCAGCAACGTAGAAACACTGAAATATTCTACAGTATTAGCATGCACATGGAATGGGCAGATAGCAAAACATGAGTAAATATTTAGTGAATTTGACAAAAAATTTACTAGCTTAATAATAAAAACAAAGTAACGTTGAGAGAGCTCAGCCAATCAGCCAAGCAAACAAAAAAGTGGGGAGGGGCTTCCAAGCCAGAATCAGATTCTCTTTCAGTTTTGTTGTCCTTTTTGTCCCACTGACTACCCTTTAGTGTTCAATGTTTGAGAGCACACAACAGCTTTCTTTGCTTAACAAATCTGACATACAGTATGTAACCAGGTCAGGTAAGCGATTGTAAGCTAATACACATTTTGTCAAATTCAGTGAATATCTCTTCACAGTCCGCCAATTGTCCGTTCTGTGTGTGCACTGAAAAGAAATCTCATGTTACCACATCCACCTGACTTATTAATAATTACTCTAAGACAATTTGTGCTAAGATTACAGCCTGAAAACCGTTATTACTTTAGCATTCACACAGCCACCCTGGATGGTGGACCAATCAGAGACCAGTGGGGTTACTAAATGTAATGAAGTTGAAGCTATGCATTGAAATAAAGCGTCTCAAATGGTGGTAGAGCTAGATGAAGTGATACAAACAGTTGTAGCAATGCTGAATGTTTAAAGGGTAAATAAATAGTTTAATAGGCCCAGTAGGATTGTGACGACTGCAAACATTCCCCAATGGAGTGTATCCAGACCCTGTTAACCAAGTGAATTTTGGGTCTGGTTACACCAGGCTACCAATCACCACTAGGCTGCACCAAGTAAATGTCTCACAGAAATAGTATATAGTATATCGTATCTTATAGTATTTTTAAACTACAAAATACAAAATATAAAGCCATGTTCAACAACTCTATAAAATACAAATTACAAAATACTATTTCAAATACGTATTTCAAATACATGATTCATAAATACCGCCCATCCCTGGTAACAGGGTAGATGGTAAATGTGTAGTTTGTGAGGTTACTGTATACTGTCATCACTGCGTAAAATATGTTGAGATGAGCTCATGTTAGTGAAACCTGTTGGTACTGTATTTGTCATCCACTAAGCTTCAGTTCTGCTAAAAGTGAGTGTAAATGTCAGACAGATAAATCAGCCCCCCCAGAAGAACTGTGTGACAGACAGAGAGCAATCAGAGAAAATGGTGGACAGTGTGTGAGTTCAGATGTGTTTGCCCTGAGTATTGTATGTTTGTAAGCATAGGTGTGATGGTAAAGTTTATATACAGCTTCAATACAGAAATGTATGTTTCTGTTGATGCTCTGCTTAGACTGAGTGGTTTACAATCAAACAAGCCACCCTTTTTCATATACAGACCTTATAGGTGTTCTTCTCAGGCCCAGTGGCAAGTAAACATGTTTACAGTAGTAGGCTGTATGTACAAACATGGGGGCGTTTCTGTAATACGCCGATGATAACCTCTCGCATCCTGATATTTCTTCTCCAGTATGTATAAAATGTCTATGTTTGATGGATTTTATCATCTAAAATTCAGGAGAAAGGCTATTATATATTATTAGCAGCAGTTGTTTTGATCTTCAGTGTCTGTATTGCTCTTCCACTGACTATACAGGGGTGTAAGATGTTTTCACAGTACCTCAAGGACATTGTAGAGACCTCTGAGTACAAAGATGGATATGTTTGAGGACTTTCTTTCTTCTATTAGGCTGCCCCAGTATTAAAAGAATATGATATGAAGATATGAAGAGCTAATGTCAAGTCACACCTGAGGCACTTAATACAAGTCTGAGCTAGTACTTTAACCTTCAGAGGCATTTGGGAAAGACTTTATAATATGATGACTAATTCATTGCTCCATTGTACTAATCTCACTTAACCTCTGACAACACTTTAAAATAACTAACACATTCTGCTTACCATGTTTATTGGACCTTCCTTTTTTACATTAGAATAATCAATATATGGAAAGATGCCATTTCAAGCTCTGAATGTTTCGAAATCCTAATCACCAACATTGTGGTCAGTATAAAATACATGGGTTTAAAGACACACTGCTTGATTTGTGCCAGAAATTGCCGTTGTGGTTGAAACAAATATTAGAAAATGTAATATCCCCCTACAACCAAGTACTGTATCTTGGCTTACAAGATGGCTTGCACCCCTATCCAATCCTCACACAACCCCAACCCATAACAATAAGAAAGCTATCTGGTATTATGATGGAAACAAAAAACAATTAAGGAGTGTACTTATAATAATAAATAATTTCATGTTCTCCTCATTGCTATGCAAGTACAGGGTTTACAATGGCTTGAGTTAAGCACATGTGGTGAATGTCATAGCCAATTTAAGTGTTTTAAAGTACATGCTGGGCTTTAAATAGTCCAGCTAGAGGCTACATGCAGCTACTGGACTGTGTGTTTTGACATTGCTAATCATTTATATAATAGTGACTTAAAGACATTTGTTAAATAATGAAATGTTAAACAATTACTGTTCTTTAAGGAAAGGTGTTTTGGCATCTTTTCCCAAATAGCATACAATAGAACTGCCCGAGGAAATTCTAATGTGCTAAATCATTATGGTATTACCTTAATCTGCGATAAAAGTTGTGAAACACATGTTCTATGAAAAGTCTCTGATTGATATCATGTACTGTACTGCTCGCTGTGGTTACACACAAATCCAGCACTGACCTCCAAAAAAAAAAAAAGAATTTCAGCATGCATTCTACACATGGAAGTATGTAGGCTACTGAAATATTCCAGTTAGGCCTGCAGCCCATTTCTTTGTGCAATTTGCTGATAAAACAACTAGCAAAGCCTACCTTGTTCCCTGGAGAATAAAATCACAGCGGCTGGAGAAAGCCTGAAGAACACAACAGGAAATGTGTTCTATCATGTTCTTATACATGTGCGTGCGTAAGTAAACCCTACCATATTACTGTAGCGTATTCTTCATATTGTTACCATGGGAAGAAAGGGGACTGCTTCACATGAATGCCTTTAGCAGCATTGTACACTTCTGCTCCAGTAATCCTTACAGACATGCAGCTTGTAGTTAATGTTACAGTGGAGCTGGCGTCTGCTGCTACAAATACAGACTCACGATAAGGCCTCCCCTGCGCCTTAATGAAAAGCTCTCTAGTGACTGATGGGCTTTGGAGCATTGTGGTACTTGTATAATGCCACCCGACAGCTTGGTGAAAGGAACAGGCAGCCTGGGACATTGAAAGTGTTAACCCATGTTTTATTATTTCTCAGAACGCTCTATCGATCTCTTATGCATTGCAGCAATGCCGGCGGGAGTAAACGGCACACTGGTCATGCCAACCGAGAATCTCTTTTTACGACAGCAAGCGCTTTGCCACCTCTACCCCACGTAACCACGCGTCAAGTGTTTAATTTGCCTGAGAAGAAGCAGAACCGGGGAAGGGGGGCTGGGGCATCTATACAGGGTAAAACTGCTGGTAAAGGCTATTACAGTATCCTCTCTGTAATATCCATTTCACAAACAACAACAAACAACAAACAATACATTCAGAGAAGGAGAACTAATGAAAGCAGTTCTGTCTTTCTGTCATCTGCACTCTTCCCCAGCTTGTTCTGTCCTCTCTCTGGCTTGCCTTCTTTATACGCTGTCTATACGGTCCCCATCCCAGCTTACAGTCTTCTCTGAAGCTCTATTCACATTCCAACTTTCATCTTTGGCCTCTGTGATCCGGTCTTTATTCCATTATCTGTTCATCTCACAGAATGGCTACAATAAATTATTGTTTAATCCCGCCCAAGTCAATTCTTCATCCATTATGGTTGTTAGGAATAATTCTTATTAATAATACAGTATATCATTTATATATTGTTTTACTTACATTGTAATGTAAGAAAAGTGTGATGCCTTGGAAAATGCAATGTTAATTATTTAATAATCACAAAGCCCGACATACACCCATTTAAGCATTTCTTACAAATTCCTGATAATGTTACATTATTGTAATACAGTTCTCATATTTAAATTTTTCCAAAGTTGTTATGTTATTTGCATTCCATCTTAAAAACCACGGTGGTGGGTTCAATCCCCAACATGCAGCCTGCCTGTAACCATCCTTGGACAAAATGTTCCTTAATATTTGATCTGTTGTTCTTCATTAAATATATGGGGCAATGCCACATACAAGAGAGTCTGGGATGCCAGAGTATTCTGGTGTGTAAAGATGCTGAGGTTGCCAAATATAACCCCTTCACAGGAGCCCATACAGTAGCTTCTCATAATCCCTGACAAGCCACAGAAGTGCTCCCATTGTGACTGCCTAATACTTTCATTTAGAGACTCAGAAGATGTTGCTTGAGAGCTGGTATGGCGATAAGACATGCTGTGCAGCAAATCTAGAAGATTAAGAACATAAATTGTCTTAGTTATCGAAAAAAAATAAAAAAATAAAGAAGACACCATCCTTAATAAGAAACCAGAGCTTGTTCCTGGAATCGTGCCTGGAACTGATGTTCAAGGTAAGCGTATGGTGAATTCTTTGGTCGTATAATAATAATAGACTTCATACCCCATTTGGATTTACCAATAATGACTCATACATGAACAGTGAGGTTTAATATGAAATCCTGTGCAGGTTTTAGCATTATACTGGGCAGACCGCTTGGCAGGGTAAGAGGCACTTGACACGTGCTGGGATGTGACTGGGGAAAAGCATGTCTAAGATGATGTTCCTCTGTGAAGTCCACTGCATAAGTGGTATAAAATGAAGGAAACAATACAAATATCTATATAAGTTTGTATTTTGTGAACTGGTTATGCCCATTACTCGTTCAAGGCAGGGTTAGTCATTCTTAAGATCGCTTGGTAAATTCAAGCTCAAATCAACAACTATCAACAAACTCCATCAGGAGCTCCGTCCCAGAGAAATGTCAAGTGTGGACATTGTAACAGATCGGATTTGTCAAGTAAAGGGCTATTTGATGCCATTTTCAAGGGCCCTGTAGGCAGGTATGGACAGTATTTATGATATATGTATTTGAAATACAAAATAGTAATATGTCATTTGTATCTTATATGGTTGTTGAAAATGGCTTTACATTTTGTATCAAAATACATTAGTCTTTTGCACTTTGTAGTTTTAAAATACTATAAAATACTTTCAGCGTCTGATTGGTAGCCTGGTGTAACCAGACAAAACATTCACTTTGTGAACATGGTCTAGACACGCTCCATTATTATTTATGTTTGCAGATGCTGCATGCTACTGGGCCTAGACCTCTGGTTAATATTGAAACTATTGTACAGCCTGTAACCAATCAGCAATGCTACAACTGCTAGAATCACTTCATCTAGCTCTACCACCACGCTTGACTTCAATGCATATCTTAAATGTCATTGCATTTAGCCACCCCCACTGGTCACCCTGGATGGTGTACCACCCAGGGTGGCTGTGTGAACGCTGAATCAGACTATAATCTCGGCTAAAATTGAGTTCAGAGCAGTAGTCAGGTGGATGTTTATTCAGCACACGCGCAGAACGGACAATTGGCAGATTGTGAGGAGATATTATCTGAAATGTGTGTTATCTTACAATGGTTTAGCTCACTGGTTGCATTCTGTTCATCAGATTTGTTAAAGAAAAGCTGTTGTGTGCTCTCAGATGTTGTTTACTTAAAGGTATAGTCAGCGGGACAAAATGGACAACAGAACAAAAAGATAATCTGATTGTGGCTTGGAAATCACTCCCCACTTTCTTGTTTGCATGGATGATTGGCTGAGCTCTCTAATAAAGTTACTGGTTTTTATTTATTAAGATAATACACTTCAGTAAATATTAACTCATGGTTTTCTATCTGAAATAAGCATGCTAATAAAATAATCCAGTTTTTCTACAGCCCTGCTCGTTAAACACAAGTGGTGCAGACCGCACAAAACAAAATCCTAGCCTTCGCAATGCACTTTCAATGTATGTATGTTACTTCTGAGGGAGCACTGAAGGGAGACTTGCTTTTGTTTTGATAAAGCAGAATGACTGACTATGCCTTTACTGAGTCAGGTTATAGGTGAAGGATAGGCTGGAATAAGATTGATAGGCTTGTGAAGTGATTTAATGGTCCATTGGAAAAGTATTTTATAGTATTTAAAAAATACAAAAATACAGTATTTTATTTTTATATATTGCGTGGCTGCTGCATTTTGTAGTTTATTTTGAAACACTTAGAACTAGGGTATTTGGTATTATATTTTAAAATACATTTTGATGTATTTTTGCCCATCCCTGCCTGAAGGGGCTATTTAATGCCACTTAATGATATAAATGCATGGTAACCCCTGTTTGCAACATATTCTGCATGTGCAAAAAAAAAATGCGTGGGAAAATGTCTCACTCCTTCTCAAAATAATCTAATGTGGTGATGTACTGTAGATGGGTTACAGAGAGGCATTAAAGAAGAGCGCTGGGTCATAATCAAACCAATTAGTTTCTCCAATATAGTGGAATAAGTGTGTGTGTGCGTGCTAACATTGTGAGTACTATGGGTGAGGGCGCAGAAAACACAGGGGGCGGATCTGTCACGAAGACGTTGAGGGGCGATGAGGCAAGAGGACAAGTCAGCCCTGGAACAGAGACTCATCCAAAATAAACTCACCGTGATGAAAATATATGTGACAATGCAGCAATAACTAAGCTTCAGGCACATGGCTTGTTCATAATGAAAGGTGTCCCTTAAGTCTAGGTTATTAAATAGAATAGGATTAATAAAGAAACAGAGCTGAAATAAAAGTTAACCTTAAGTTTAGCAGCATCTAGAGAAAAATGTTGGCAGAGGAAAAACTTAAATGCATCCTTGTCCTGAGATACAGACCTAGAGTTTTTTATTTTATTATGTCCAATCAAACATGCTTCAACATTTTTCTAATGTAATATCGACGGCGGAGTTAGAATTCAAAAATGTATTGTCCAAGACCAATAGACCAAGACCAAGGAATTATCCTCACAGTCTGGAAAGTATTGGAAAAATTAGGACTACGTCTACATGAGCCTGTAAAGAGTGGCCGACAAGTTGTGATGTGTGCACTACATGCTCATTCACACATAAAATAAGGTGTTAATGGAGAGACCACTCCCTGCTGCCCTCACGGTCGATGGCTGTTTCTGAAACTGCTGACTTACAGTACTGTAGCTTTGAGCCACTGAGCAGTGACAGATGTCAAGGGGCTTAGTGCCCCTTTGTGTGTGCAGAAACAAGTGGAAACATAGAAAGGGAAGAGAGAGAGAGAGAGAGAGAGAGAGAGAGAGAGAGAGAGAGAGAGAGAGATAGTAGTTACATATGGATGGGAAGGGGTTTTCACAATGTGATATTGTTTAATGGATTTTTTGAATAGGGCAATTTAACCTTCATACTTGTATGTTATAATGGCTTTGCAGGGCATTTATTTAATTGTATTGCGTGTGTGTCAATAGCCTTGGTCCTAAAGTTTAGATGTTCCCAGGGACTTATGAATGACAGCAATGTGTATGCATGTGTATTTTAGGTTGTGCAGGCAGCATGAAGCCACTGCTTAGTGTCCTGTGTGATGAGTTGTAACAGGACTGTGTTGGCGTGCTGTGTGGTTTGAGGTCATGCTGTGGAATCCAGACGAGTGGGTGTGAGCGGTCAGCCTTGGTAAAATGTGGATTTCCCCTCCCTGGACAAACCGGGCTACACAGAAACCGGGCTACACAGAAACCACTGTGAATTTTCTTGGTCGTTGGCCACTATAGGAAACAATTCTTAAATAGAAGTAGGTTCCGGTGTTATTCTATTTTCTACAGGGAAATACTGTACATGCCAATGCAAGTCTTTGATGGCAGATATAAAGTGCAATTTGTATCCATGTGTAAGAAACCATGACAGCCATTTTCTGTTATCATTTACCTAATTACAATAGGATGGCAGAGTTTGGGTGTTCCTTGCATCTCAAATGGATGGCATTTTCAACCCACCTCTAGGAACCTCCCTCTGGTTGGCGTTCACACCATAACCCTTGGCCCTGGGCCTACGTAACATGGAGGCCCAAATGTCACAATGGCTTCTTCTCCACAGAGGTGAAACAGTAGGGCATCTTAAGTGCTGCATACCCACTCAACATGCAATGCTTAATGCTTTCTCAGAAGGAAATGGAAGGTAAAATTATATGAATTAAGCGATTCCTCATAGATTTGTAAATATAAAGTGCATAAAAGCATTTCGGCAGTAGCAGTGTCCCACTGCATGAACGGAACAAAAACAAGCCTTTATTTTCATTTTACATTTCGGGCCCTTATAAGACTACTTCACTTCAGTTTAGTAATGCATTAATATCTCCAGGGGCAATTAATGTGCATAATAACATCTAGTAAAACATGCAACCGTTCAACATGCCAGAGTAAAATAAATAAGCACTGTAAATGAAAAGTGCAATTACACAATCCATTAATACAACACTCACAAATTACAAAGATATGGCTAAAGTCATATTAAAACTGTAATTACTGTACCTAGGCTGACAATGCCTACAGTGCCTTGCAGTAAAGTTTTCAACACGTTCATTCAAGAGCTTTGTATCACTGAAAGGCTCTAAGGAAACAGTCTTGGATATCTTCTAGAACATTGTCACCTACAGTACAAGTACATTATTATACAGTAGTATGTGTACATGCAGACAGTCATCTTAAGTATTGTATTGTTGAATTGGGCTTTTCCTTTTGATCACAATTAAATTGTGGTTACATTGTGAATATGAGGCACATGATTGAAAAAAGTGCACAAACTCGTACATGCACACGCACACGTCTACATTAACACAGGACCGGTAACCAAAACGACACACAATCAGCCTACTACCACTTTAATTTCCTAAAAATAGCAAAGTCAACATCCTGATTTTCACTCCCACACTGCTGACAGAGAGTTTTCTTCTCCAACAGCTTTGATTACTTTTGCTCCAGGTGTTCCCATTAAAGAACTGGCGATGTGGTTTCGCCCTTAACACTAGTACGACGACACACTGTAAACCATCCCCGAAATCGCATATGGCTCTGTCTTAGACCCGTGCACGACTGGGTATCAAATGTAGCATGCTCACCCTCCTCAGCATAGGGAATTACGCCCAAGCTGAGTGGTGACAGTCGTATTTGAACAGAGCAGATGTGTGAGACAGCAAGGCTGGAGGTGTATTGTAGTGGGTGGGGGACGAGGAAAGGAGCTGTAATTGCTGGGGATTTTCTCTCATTTTTTTGCATCTGTCCCACCTCTTAAAGCCAACTATACTGTGCCACCATTCTGGCTGTGATGGGAAGTTAAATGGGCCCATAACTCCTTTACTGCGCGTCCCCATAGCCTGGTCAGCGACGGATCCCATCTCAGCCGTGATAAATTGGCAAATCACTTTTATTGTGGTCTAGGGAGGGCTAAGGCAGATGGGACTGAGAAATTGTTGGATATCCATTGTGTTTGAGATGTAGCCCTTTTTGTTGTATTCCCTTTAATTTCAGTGCATCTGTCTGAATAATAGAGAACCATAGCATGCAGCTAGATACCCTGGCAGGTGACACATTCTCCCCTAGCATGCTGTGTAGATGTACAGATATGACAAACCTATCAACCGTAAATACTTTATATTTGGGTTTTTTGTATCAAGACTGCAAAACAACACTAAGGCTTATGAAGTCTCACTATTCCCAAAGGAGATTTACAGAGGTGCAAAATCATGTTAACTTAGAGTGTTATTGTCCTTCTATCTGACAAGTCGCTACAAGAAAATGTTTTAGCTTGGAGTCAGTCTGGATTTAGATAAAAAGACAAAGACGAGAGACCATTGATTCGTACCCATATTTGTCATACATACATTGTGTTTGTTGAGCTCTGGCAAATTTGTGTTGTCCCAGGTTTTCTGTATGGCCATATGCCTTGTTTGGGTTTTCACTGAAGTGTGCAAAATTCAACTGTTTCTGTGTGATGAAAATGTCACTCATAATACATATCTATGGTTGCCAGGTTTATCAATTTCGCCTAAAATAACTTTAGAAGTTTTACAATATGCTTTGAATTGTCAAAGTGGCAGGCATATTAAATGCACTTTTACTGGGGGCAGGGAAATATATATAACTGTAATTAAATGCAGAGGTATACTGTAGCTCTGTAATCAAGACTCAAACATCAATTAATTTCCCCTTGACTTCAAACACTCTCTCTTCACTCTCATCAGGCTGTTAATGCAATTTTATTTCAATTCAGTTGTGACAAATTGTTTAGAGATTGAACAATTGAACGGGAGAGAGAGGAGGTTCTGTCGCAGGTTTAAGGTGGGCTATAGGTAATTTGAGGTGAGGTGGACACTGATAAAGTGCGCACCTTGTCATCGAAGGTCTCATAGAGAGACGGCAGTATCTGGACTACCGGTATACCACCTTGAATTTCAGAGGAAGCAGCCTCGACCTGATGGTTAATAGCCTTCTCAGAGTGTTGCCACTTTGTGCAGAGGACATGGACCTTGTTAGCAGAACCAAAGGGCAATGCGTACCCCAGCACAACTCAACCTTTTCAAATCTTGTTAAAAAATCTTGTTATGGAAAAGTTGTGTGCAAGAGCCACATTTGTGTGTTCTGTGTGTGGTGGCAGGTTTACAAGATGGACAAGAAAATCATATCTTGTAGTTTTATGTTTATTTGCAAGTATCACTACTGGAAATCAAATGCAAGACTGAGATTTTCACAGCAATGCAAGATTATACTAAGAGAATTTTAAGATTGTCACAACAATGCAATACAATAAAAGGATAAAGATGTACTATATATAAAGTATATATTTATGTTATTGAGGAACAGAACAGCATGCAGTCATCTAAATGGGAGCTATTAACCAGCTAGTCTACCAAAATGGTCAAAGGCAAAAAATTGTACAACTGACACATTTGTGTGACAGTCTGCCGAGAACAGTCTGTCGAGAAAGGTGGCCAGGGATGATCCATTTTCATCACCTTGTTTCCCTTCTCTGTATTCAGAGTAATACCCCCTCATGAAGCACGGGGGTAATTGATTTCATTTGTGCTACAAAAGCTAATATTCAATCACTGTGAGCTCCTGACCTTTGGAGTGTGAAACACTTAGCTGTGCTAATTCTGTCACCATCAGAGCAATGCTGTGTTCCGAAGCAGCTCGCCCTCTGCCTGCAAGCAATAATGAGTTATCTGCTTATCCTGCTAAATGAGGTGTAAAATGAAATAGCACTTATAATTTTTGGTTTTGTTTGTTTTCTTTTGCCTTATTCCCAGCTCTTTTTGAAAAAAAAATGCAGCTGAGCTGTGTTGACTTAATGAATCACAATTATATTTTGGCCAGTGTCATCATTTTCCTTAGTTAATCACCACTGTGAGGGCCACCACACACAATGCATCTTTGAAAGCCTGATTCCTCATTCATTTATATTCAATTTGATGTTTTGTCCTCAGCAACAGTGCTTTTTTTTGTGGGAATAAATCTCAAATGTTTGATAAATTACCAGTGGGCTCCATATTTTCCAAACCAAACCTAATTTTCTCCATCATTAAACTGATCAATACCATAAAAGGGCAAGTGTAAGAGGCTGAAATGCTAGAGAGCTGTTATTGAAAAACCAACTTAGGCAAGCAGCACTTTTGGTAGCAAATGTATTTGTAATACTTTGTTTAAGGCTTGTCTGACAGAGGATGAATGTGGTCAATACCCATGAGAAACCATTCTTGATTCTTGTGTCAAATGCTGTCTGCCAGCAAAAATGAAAAACTCCTCCCGAACAACCTCTCTGCCTTCACAGGTGAGATTTCATTCCCGTGAGTGAAAGGTTACAGCAAATTGCCAACGTGGGCCGATGACATGCTGAAAAGAATATTACCACGCCTTTCACCCAAAAAACACAATCTAACCCAAGTCTTACCAAGAGATCGTAAATCCCACATTTGCTGAATCTTTACTTTGCGGTTTTGAACGTGCATGTACATTTTTCATTGAAGTGGTTCCAAATGTATTATATACAGTATTGAATGAAGGCTGTAATACCACAGATGGTGGTAAAGTGTATGCACACTAGAACTAAAGATGAAGATAATCAACAGAATCTTTGCACCCCCTTTTTTATATAATGTGAACTAACATTACTTGATGAAATTAAAAATATTGCTTAACATTATTGTTAAAGCTACTTGTAGACTGACGGAAAGAAGCAGACAAAATACTATTGTAGAAGAACATTTTTGTTACTGGTGATACTAGGTGGTGAATATGTTTTGTGTTCTACATATGTGGTGACAAACAAACATTTGCTAATAAATTACAATAACAAACCAGTGATGGTGCAGCTTTCTTCAGACCGATCATAAGTAATTAGCCCTTTATGGAAAAATCTAAGTGAATTGATTCCCACATGATATTGAATCACTCCCAAGTGTGTGCATTGTCCACTTCAAATACTTTCTAAAAGAAGTGTGTAGAATAGGCTTCTGACTGAGTTGGTATAGTGATGGCCTGTTTAGTCTTATGTGCTCTAAAAAAAAGTGTCAGCCATTCAAAATACAAATACAATACAATACAAAACCGTGATTGACATGTTTTAGGTGCAAAGTGCGATGAAATGACGACTAAAACGGACACTAACATGTTTATATGAGGGCCATAGATGTTTCAATGCCCTATCATGCTTCTTAGAAGAGTCTAGAAAGAGATCCATCCATCCATCCATCTTCATCCGCTTATCCAGAGTCGGGTCGCGGGGGCAGCAGCTTCAGCAGGGGACCGCAAACCTCCCTTTCCCGAGTCACATTGGAAAGCTCTGACTGGGGGATCCCGAGGCTTTCCCAGGCCAATGTGGAGATATAATCTCTCCACCTAGTCCTGGGTCTTCCCCGAGGCCTCCTCCCAGCTGGACGTG
>JAODUK010021082.1:0-25534 GCA_027564635.1 Typhlichthys eigenmanni
TTTTGGGATACCACGCTCTTGAGTCTAGCTATATTTTTTAGATGATAGAAAGCTGTTTTGGTGACCGCTTTGATATGTTAAATGTGAGGTCTGAGTCTATCAGAACACCAAGATTACACACTTGCTCTCTGTAAACACATTCATAAAAGAGAACTTGCTCTTGGTGACATTTACTTGCAGAAATATAGGTTACAATAAACTATAGCTGAAATAGGCCTACTGCGTTTCATTGTGTGTGTGTGTATATGTATGTATATATATGTATGTGTATGTGTGTGTGTATATATATATATTGTAGGCCTATCTATATATCTGATAGGCTAGGTTGATTTGCAACCATATACCTACCTTATTTTTCTTATTGTTGTTTTGGTTACAGTTAATACTGGTGATTATTTATTAATAGGCTATTTATTTAAAAATAAATTGACTAATTGATCTGTATTCAATTTACTTCTGCGTCCTGTGTATGTGTGTGCATCTGCAGTGTAAGCATTTTAATAATTAAGCTCAAATAAGAGATCTGATATATAGGCTACATGAAATTGACTGATAACATTTTTATTTTTTAACCATATATCAAGCCACATCCACATAGTTGAAAAAGGTGAGATAAAAAGAAAAGAAAACAGATGTATTATTTCAAATGAATAAAGAGCATTGTAACAGTTATGTAAATGTATAACACAAATATACAGTATAGATAATAGAAAAGATTATGCAAATGTAAAGTTTATTTACAAAGCATTTCCCAGCAATAATATAACGTGGCAAAACAGAAAAATATAAGGGTAACCTTCATATTAAACTGGATTACAAGTATCTTCCATAAAGGCACTCTGGAGTACATTTGGCTGGTACAGGCTAGAATCACAAACCAGCAGGTATTTGTATTACACTTCCTGTCAGCTTTGTGAAGTAACATTGTATGTGTCTGCTAAAGACACTGTAAGCTAAACTAACCAATCATTATATTGTATGCAGAAACGTATACAGTAGCTGCCTGCATATGCAGTGTCAGCAACATGTGGTGAAGATTGCACAACTGTCTCTGAAACCTTTTCATATGCTGCAATGACATTTTGACTTTATCTGCACAGTGGTTGTACAGTATTGATATAGACCAGGTATCTCCATTTGTTGCCAACAAACTGTGGGCTACATCGCAAATATTAACACAAGGATAGAAAGTTCTAGAAGCTAGGTATATTTAATAACACACAAACTGTGTAATTTGTTCCATTAATATTAATTTTACCTGAGGATTATGTTAAAGGTTCCATACGATGTTTAGCAAGAGCCACATCTCTGAAATAACTCCTGAGCAGCTTTCACACACTAAAAACATAGACATGACATCCTCCATCTTGTTTCAACTGAGCTTTGTGAAAAAACATCCATCTTTCTAACTATTGTCTCTGTTTCCTAATCTGATTGTTGTCCAGTTGCTTTTCCAACTCCAAGATGGCATTCGTCAGCAGATTACAGTAATCCACTGTGACTGTGATAGCAATCAGCTCTGCCTCTTCCTGCAATGCTAGTTGTCTCCTTCTGTAACACTCACATGCCAACGCCACACAAAACACTGATCCCGTGCACAAACAACCTTAGGCTTTGAGGGTTCAATCTATACATGATCTTGTCTAATAGATGTCACACTAAACACCAGCATCTCAGACCAAAATATTGGCGTCACGCGCGCGCGCACACACACTCGCACACGCACACACATACACACATGCATTGACATGCATGGACACAGGAGCTCGGATTACAACACACAGACCGATGTCTCGGCTAAAGATCATATGATATAACACAGTTGTGTTGCTGCTATATTCATGTTTAACATAGCAAATGGAGCCTTGGAGCCCCGTGCTCTAGTCTACACCACTGCACAGTCAAACTGCCCTCTGTCCAGCCCGTCCTTATGGTCGGCCCAGGAGGAGGCAGGCATGCTGCTGTACGGGTCCAGGAGAATACGGATGCAGCGCACCAGGAGGAAGAGAAGCAGGAGCAGCAGTAGGCCCACAAAGCACAGGGCCATACCCTGCTCAGCATGCCCTGCCACAGGCTGCAACATGCTCGGTACTCTGGGGAACCCCCCCGACCCCGCTGGGCCACTGGACGAGGAGTCATAGTCCACAACCCAGTAGCTGGCGTCAGTCATGTTAGAACAGGGAGATCTTCTGTACTTCCACAACCCTCCCCCCCCACACACACACACACACTCCTAGGACGCTTCTCTCTCTTCACTACCCCTCCTTATACAGCCACAGGTTAGTGTCGAAGCATCAGCAAATGTGAGTTGGGGCAGACATGGGGTGTCCGTTTTGTCAGTTGACGCTGCGTGGTGTAATGTGCTACGCCGACAATGTGTCAATAGAATTGGCAGATAGTGCTCAACTTGATGCTTTACTAGATTTGGGTCAGCAGGAAAAATGCCAGTGAAGCAGGGATTATGAACACGGGACTCAACATCGGATCAAATGAACCAATAAGCAAGCCGCCACATGCTCAGGGAGTCTAAATTAGATTTCGCTTGTGTGACGTCTCCATCTGTCTCTCAAGAGAGAGGGATGATTGTACTGCCAATACGACGTGGACGTTACACATGCTCCCTCTGATAATTGCTGTGTCGTGTTTCTCTCTTGAAGTTACGGCGGACGTATATTTGTTAAGGCACCATTCAGATGGCCTATAGCGCACTTGTTTGCATTTCTGTGCTAAATGTGTGGGATTATAATTGTCAAATGTAATTTTAAAGATGAAACACAGATAAGTCTATACAATTGAAGGCTCAAATGCTCTTCATTCACAAAAAAGGGGTTGGAGAGATTTAAACATCTTCGTAGCGTAGAACAATCTGCATCTTTGGATGAGGCCACCTTAGAGAAAAGAGGAAAATAGCACGTTTATACGTATGTCTTCAACATAACACCAACACTAGAAATAAAAAGTGCACTTGTAAAACCAATGGTCAGTGACACCCTCACCATAGCATTATTTGTAAATGAACACTCATTGGTTTGTGTATTCATGCCAGTACTTAATGGTCCATGAAGATGAGAGAGAACCCTACTTGCAATAGCAGCAATATTCTGTCGGAACATCACTAATGTGTTTCCTTACCTTCGCATCACGTATATGAACCTCGCTAGGACAAGTTAACAGTGTCTCCACATTCCACATAATAGGGGCTAAAGGGTCAAGCTAAGCTTTTAATTGGAGACTAGAAGACATTATAAAAAATACTGACGATCTCAGCATCACTTTGCCCAATATTCTATTGGGCTGAAATGTTCTGTTAATGTAGGCTATTTAATGAAGGCCTCAGCTAAATGTGTACGTCACACTCACTAGCCAGCGCTACTCTACTGAAGGAGATATGACCCCAACACAACAATGCAGCATTTATTATTATGTAGCCTAACAATAATAGGTGTTTTTGCTCATATGCGCTGTTGCATCACAACTCAATTCTTTATTTTTATTACTCTAGACTCCCAGAAGGTTGTGAGTTTGAGCCCTGGGGTGGGCCTGCCTGTTACCTTACTTAAGCAAGATCGATCCTAACCCTGCCTACTCCTTGTAAATGTACTAATTGTAAGTCACTTTGGATAAAGCGTCTGCAAAATAATGTCATTGTTAACCCATCCCAAAAACCTCTGAAGGTTCTGATATTTGACAAACTACAGCTAGATAAATGAACCTCCTCCTGCTTAATTTCAGGTTACGTAATAGTAAGGCAGGAAGGTTTTTGTCCATCCATCCATATTGTTGCATTTCTGTTTGTGGTTTTATATAGATCAATCAATTAATCAATAAATCAATCAAATGTCATTTAAAATGCTGAATCACCATGCATTATGGTCCCAATGCACTTTATTGTACAATTAAAAAATAGATACTGTAGGACAATACATGAATGCAAGCATAAGGAAACAAACACATTAAAACATACACTTTAAAAGGAACACTTTATTTTAATTTTAATATTAGGGTAATCTAATAATAGCAATAATAATATAATATACACTATATAATGTAGGCCTACAGAAATATTTTAATATATGCTAGGCTAGTATAATTGGCATGTGATACAACTACAACTGATATGGCTACAAGTTCTGTAGGAGCCTACGATTTTAAGTTATTTATTCTGATGCACTTCGCATCAGTTTTCTGAAGTTGTAATGTTTAACTTTTAAGAACATTAACAGCACACCGGGCTGGTGCTGGTTCTCTTGTAGCATCGGTCTATTATAATAATATAATAATAATAATAATATCAAGTTCTATTAAACAAAATCAACAACAAATTGAACAAAATGCTGTTTTATGGACACCCAAGCACACAACAGAATATAGCCTATGAAGACAGTGACACTCACAAAAGTTAACAAACAGGCCTTTGCCGTCAATGACACACTGATATTAAAAGTTAACTTACCTACAGATCATCTGTTAGCTGGGACAACGCGATAACAGAATGTTGCATCCTGCGATGTCACAGCAAGTTGTAACTGTTCAGGACCATGGACAACGCTCCTTTATCAGCAGTGCTCTCAACGCGATGCTTGGCCGGAACTATTTCCCTTCAGGCAACCATCTGTCTCTCCGCGGACACACAAGCCCACCCACCCCCCTCCCCCCTCCCCACCACCATTTGCCATTTACAGCCCGTGGGCTACTTTCCCCCAATATAGCTTAATCAGCAGACAAGCACAGACAAAGTCAACGTTCAAGACATGCATGTAACATCACTTTAGTTTTAGAAGTTGTTTTGAAGACTGCTCACGTCGTGTCCTTTTATGGACTGCACCTCATATTTACATTTTAATATATCTTATATTAATATATAAGAGGTCTGAATTAAAAACGGAAGACCATTCAATTTAAGAATGTTGGTACTATACTACACCTAGGCTACTGTACAAGAGGACAGCTAATTTATGTAGCCTATATAGATTATTGCTATATGTAGGCTGCAATATCGTTACTTTGATTTGTGCAAATTATATGATTCCTTAACACAATGATAATGTTTACAGTAAAGATAGTGAATTGGGTCACCACCCTCCTGCCTAAAGGCCACAGCGGGATCTCCTTATATTCAGCTGTATTGTTGTAATTAATAAGGCCATAATCCTGCCCTGACTGCAGGCATAAACACATCTCAGCAGGCACCGACACAGCAGGTAGCCCAACTGCGGTGATAATTGATAGGAACTGACAATGTTGCTGAGCAGATAAGTTCACGTCATTTGTAGTTAGCTCACTGCGAACACCAATGAAAGAAAGGGCAGGCTACATTTCTGTACAAGGCTGACCTGCTTGCACAGCAGTAAAGTAGTTCTCAGAGCACATCTAGACGTTTCTACAAGACAACAGCCACATAGATCACCATTCATTAAACACTATAGGCCTGACTGAATTCCTATCAATCTGGGAACAGTTGCAATCCATGTTCCAGATGTTCCCAACAAATAAATTTTCAATGTTTTGGTTTGGCTTTATTTTTTAATTATTGTGTGCATTACACAGTATGTCTTGAAGCTACATGCAGCTCTTTCTCCCACACCTGATTGGCTGACATTCTTCTCTACTCCTCCCCCTACCCCTGCTCACACTGTCTAGGAGGGCCCTGACCCTATATATACAGTATACAAGACAACCCCTGGTCTAGGATCTATATTCAGTCAGTGTATGTATATATAACCCCCACCAGGGGAAAAGGACAGACATGGAGCCTCATCTCCAGCCATTCATCACAACAGACAGCTGTGGGATGGGGTCCCTTATATATTACACAGTAAGAGAATCTACAGGCAGGTTATTTAAAGCCTGGTCTATCAGCCCTACACTGCCTAATCCATAAAGTTTATCAAGCAGATCCCACAGACATCTATCAGGATGTGGCAGCTTCTAAATGAGAGAACAAAAGATTCCATCCATGCAGTTAAGGTGTTCACGTTACACAGACACTCATAAACCTAATATTTGCTGACACAGTAAGCAAGTCAATATAGTACACTTTATTGTCCATATGTGGAATTCAAAAATAAAATAAAAACATCAAATTAAACATACACCATTTCCTTTCAATATCTTACCAGTTTGGAGATATTTTACTTTATTTATTTTTTTGCATTATGTACATTCAGTGACTAGCCAAACTGGGTATCCCAAAGGTTTTTACAAGGTATTAAGGTATTTTACATAATTAAAGGAGAGATGTCAGTACATTATACAAAGAGGCCAATGTCTTCCATGAACGCTGCATGTAGCTGCTGTTGTCAATGAGCAATTCATTAGTTTTGAAACACTGCCTATAGCTATAGGCCTGTTACTTCTGCGTTTAGATTCAGGCACTTCAGCTTTAATCAGTGAGATACCTCATTCAATATATCCATGTGTGTGTTGTTTAAGCTGTGTTTATTGTGTGCAATAGCTCTGAACACTCACTGTTCATGGTCTGTGTGTACATAGAGATCAACTGCTGTTGATCCTTTGTCAATCTTCTTCATAATAAGATGAAGCCATGGAATGAGCTAGAAACAAGTTATCAACTCTTCTTCAGAAGATGCTCTGTATACATTAAAAGTGCCTGTCTGAACCTGGATGTTTTTAAATATTTATAAATAGCATGATACTAGATTTTACACATTACTGCCGTGTAAGTGAAGAAATAAAAAAGAAACTATGTAACATTATTGTAATAAAATCACAGCACAAGGACAATGTATCGCCTGTGCGATGGCAATATGTGAAATGGCAAAAGAGGTGAAAAAGCTACCATAAACACCTGTAGTCCAACTGTGGATTTCAGAAAGACTACTAATGCTTCACACAGGAAGTAGAGCCTATGTACACTCAACAACACACGTTTCCTACACCTATATAGTGTCGACATGTTGAGGAAATATGACAGGATAAACCATGAATACACAAGGCGTAGGAAGTTGTGATTCTCTGGGCTTTACAGGAATTGTCTTTGTGTGCGAGGGGCTCTAGTGAGAGCCTGAGCAACCTACCCAAGCCCAAACACAGGCCAGAGCATATAGACAACAGCCAGCGTGAAGCTGTAAAATGTAGAGTCCAGTTCACTCTCCAATCATTATATTGAATCCACTTGGACTGCAAAATACACAGAGCTGTGCACAGCCAGGAGACCATACCAACTCCTTCTTGAGGTAAAGAGCATGTGCGCACGCAGGTGTGTATTGAAATGGCAGCCCCCTTGTATGTGTTCTATTGGTATTGTGAAGGGAATATTATGTGTGTGTGTGTGTGTGTGTGTGTGTGTGTGTGTGTGTGTGAAACAAGCATGCATCCCAATCGCATTATTCCATTTCTGCCCTTGAAATGCATGCAACTGTTAGTGTGCGTGCGTGTGTATGAACGGGTGCTGTCTGATCTGTGGTCCATCGCTAGCTCCCTGCTGTCCCGCGTCCTGTCCACTAGAGGACCTGCTCAGTGCTCGAGGCAGATATGTCCAAGAGCCTCCATGCTGCGTTGGGGTTCAGCTCCTCCTGGTCTCGACACAGCGCCCACACGTACATCATCCTCATCACCTTCTCCTGCGTGCAGGAGAGATGGGGCATTAGTGACGCACGCATTCATATGATTGCATTATTGGAGCAGTAATGGCATCTTGTATCTCAAAATAAATCAGTTTAATTATATTTAAAAAAAAAGTAAAATAACAACAAATTATATCAAGAGCTTTTTACCTTCCCTAACGAAACTTGCATTAATTTAAATGGACTTGAATTTAAATGTACTTGAAAGAAAAGACAACCATCTGCACTTCTATGTTAGCTCAGAGTGTATCTGAAATATACTTGTGCTGGTAGCCGGCGTGAATGGGTGTGTGTTGATGGTTTGCTATGCGATAGACTCTTTGTCCACCCCGCACTCTCCATGTAATCTGCTCATGATGCGCTGCATTGATAGTGCAGTATGAACATAATATTATCTAAGTTGTAGGACAGTAGAACTTAACATACCTGTCAACAATTCAGACAAGCAACAAAGTTATGACTACAACAGTCGGATCGATCAAATGGTACGGCAATGGGTAAAAACCCAAATAAAAAGTGAAGAGTTCAGATGCAAAAACCTACAAGTCCATCTGAAAAAAAGTTGCAATTTAAAACAGATTCATTTATTAGGTTTCTATATTTGTGTTCACTAATTTCACAATTAAAATGTTGTTTGTCAATTAATAAAAATATATACATCTTCCAACAATTATTTAAATATTGCCATTATAAAACAAAATGTCAGATGGACGTTTTTGCTTCTGAAATCTTCAAGCGTTCTTTTAAATAAGTTCCTTCTACAGTTTGTGGTATTAAAATCCCTCTGCAGACACATACAATTGCAGCTTCACTAAACAAGATAAAGGCCTATCGCATTGTATTCCTCAAAATGAGGTAGTACTAAATTGCATTGTGCAATAGTGAGTGTGTCTACTATTACAGCCGGCTGTTATCAACTAGGCCCATTGTAAATAACCCTTAGTTAAATTTAAGATAGGCTATTTAAGTTAAATTATTTTAATGTAATATTTGACAAATTTCTAGGTTATATTTTGTACTACTTTAATCCAAATAAGATTATATAATCTAAAATAAACCTTTATTTCCTAGAAAGATTTATACATTTGCTGAGTTTTTTTTTAAATAGTCGATAGGTCCATTTCCTCCGAGTCCGAACAAAGAGCGACTGCTCAGAGAATGAGCCGGCAGCTAAAATGGCAGAATTACTGTAAACGAACACGCATGGAAATAGGTTTATCATTTAAATTAGGTAGTATACTGTACAGTATATCAGTCTATTAGGATTTCAGTCTGTATTTCAGATCGCTTTCCTATTCAGTGTGCGGAGATGCTACATTGTCGCTGTGTAGGATTCTCTGTGACCGAAATCACTTTGCAATGTGATTTTATGAAAGTTTTCAAGTCACCGTATGTTAGTACTTATTTTGCCTGTAGTGTTGATTTGGTCAAGCAAATGCATTTATATCATTCAAGCGACTAACCACTGCAATATGTAACCTACAGTAGGTTATGGCGGTTTTCCACTGTGTGGCATCAGTCTGTCTCTACTCGCTAGTGGCCATTCTACGCGGCAGGCGTTCTTTGCACTTGATATTATTTTTAACAGAATCATTAATTTAAATAACTTTGTAACACGAGGGGTAGAGATTGCCCAAGTAACGTCTGTGTGTGGGAAACCCTGATAAAGAGTATATTCAAATACTGTATATCAATCCAAGCAATAATTATAATTCCATTGTCGTTGGAGTAAAGCATAACTCAAAACTAATGCTGTTGGTCTAATGTGATTAACTACCTCAGAATGACCCAACCTCCTGTTTAGAACCACATAATATCCTGTGCTCTGGTGTTTACTGACCGGGTCTCCTTCCACTATGTCCCCCTTGGGACTGCGGATCACCATGACGACCTGGGCCTGAAAAGTGATGATCAGCACCGGGCCCTGGTCCATAATCTTTCCCATAGCCAGCTGCAACCCCCGGAAGAGAAGACCATATAGATGACGTCATGAATGAACATCGTAGCAGGCCACATTACCGCCACAATGATCCTAATCCTGGACTCCATCAAGGCATTCTGCCAGCCCCACTGTACTCACATCTATGTTGTCGATGTCCAGCACTTTGGACTGGAACAGCAGTCCCAACGCCCTGGCCTGTTGGATGGGGTGGGCCAGCTGACTGTATGTCTGGAAGTAGTTAGCACAGCTTTACCTTTTCTGTCAATGGGCTTAAGAGGCGCAGGAATAGATGCTGGGTTTGGGATTTAACTACACCGCCATGTGCAGGCAGAGTACAACATGGAGGAATCAGTACTTACAGCTTCATAACACCAGTCCTTTAACACATCCAGCTCTCCACGGATCATGGCCTGTGGAGAGGAGAACAACACTTATGGTTCACACAGGTAGGAAGGTGTGTGTGTGTGTGTGTGTGTGTGTGCGCGCAAGTAAGGAGACGTACCTCTAATATGTTAGGGATTATATCTTTTTCACATTGTTTTAAAAAGGAGTCCTTATCAAAATTGGGGTCTGCCTTTAAGATCTCAGTCAGGACCTCAGACATCTCTGTCTTGGAGAAGAGACCACCTGGGTCATAAAGAGTGACAGCAAAACCAAACAAGTCAGAGATGAAGACAACGCCAAAGTCATGTGGGCCTAGCTTCCACCTTTTGTGCTGTTACACTCTATGTAATGGGAGAAGTTAGCACAGCATCTCTACCACCCAAACGTATTACTAGAGGTTCATATACAGGTATACTATATATCCATTATTAGAGCCCTACCCTACATCTGTTCTGAACATTATATATCCCACACACACAGTTCGTATAGGTCCTTCAGGAAATCAACAGCCTACATTTTGTACACTTATGTTTCTAAAACGATAGCAAACAACAACAATGACACATTGCATTTCATAGGCACCTTTTCAAACAACTACGGTCACCTTACAAGACAATAAAAAAATTATAGCAATAACAATAAAGAACCATCAATACATAAATTTTACAGGATATTTTTTCAAACTGATGTTCATGATATATATGCCAATGAGAACAGATTTTCATTCGGCTTTAAGAAATAGAAAGCGAGTTTTTGTTGCAAATGTCTGGTGGGAGTGAATTCCAAGTCGAGGGGCAGAGCAGCTAAAGGCTCTAAACCCCATAGTGGTCAAACGGGCAGAAGATACCGCGAGATAAACAGACGGCAAAGACTAGGCTAGTGACTGTACCCAAGAGGTCGGTAACTTTGTCGGTCACGGCCCTGGATGCTCTGACTAAGGCGTTGTCACTTTCGTCATACTTCATCTTCATCTCGAAGAACCCTGGAGGGACACAAAGCAGTAGCCGTGTGTACACAGCATACAACAGAGGGCACATAGATGGACTTGTCATCGGGAGCATGTGTGTCATTTTAGCCACTAGGGGCCAGGGT
Source organism: Typhlichthys eigenmanni (assembly GCA_027564635.1). NCBI lineage: Eukaryota > Metazoa > Chordata > Actinopteri > Percopsiformes > Amblyopsidae > Typhlichthys > Typhlichthys eigenmanni. The sequence goes on from JAODUK010021082.1 coordinate 11,005, forward strand.
GATCAAAGGCAGGTCACAGTACTGCATGTACGCTTGCAGGCATGCGTGCGTGCGTGCGTGTGCTTTGTTAGATCACGCACCTCATTTTCACCTCAAGTGAAGGATTTCACAATATTCAGAGGCAAAAATGCTAAAACATACCTCAGGGGATAATACACGTAGAGTAAACACTACATTAATGAATGTACCATGCCCAGAATAAAAGTTTAAATACTCTGCAATTGTGTAATGTGAGATTACATAGGTTTGGTAGCTATGCTGCTAAAAGAGAACTGTGTTAGGCTATATTCTCTTCAATGGCTCTAGTGCCACCTGGTGGCCTTAAGTTTATTTACTTTATCTAACAATGTGTGAATACAGCACCACAGATATCTTAAGTAGCTCAACAACTCAGTTACTGTTGAAAACCATGTTATTGTCCTTGAAGTCCTTCCACTGCTGGTACCACTTGGAGTCCTTGTGGAGTACCATGCCCATCGCCTCTCTGCATCCGGAAAACACAAATCACAGCCAACATTAGAGCTGTCAGAGGTGCGTTCAGAAAGAAGTTGTTCAAAGCAAAGATGTTCGTCATGAACATGTTTGCTTTGAACTTGAATTTTTAACGATTTGTGTAACCATTCCAAAAATATTACATTTAAACGGTCACCCTTTGTCCAGCTTCAACGTGTGTTCGCCGAGAACTTCCCCTTCAAACCGTTTGCTTTTGTTTGTGGCAAACACAATGCAAGTGCAAAACTGTTTAAATATGTTTGCAAACCGATTCTGAACGCACCTCTGGTCTGCAGGCCCAAAAGAATGTGGTCTTTGCTTTTACTGCAATACAGAACATTCCATTTTATATCATTATATATTTTTTAGTAACATGACAAATTGTGTCACAATTGTATTTGGCTACTGTCTCACAGGCTACTAACAGATAATAGGTGATGTGCTATGTTGAGAGCTTATCTTGAGTTTGACTAAGTGACTTGCTTCAAAGTTTGCATTGTAAAACCGGTTTTGTCATTCTGAACATGTTGCCATTGTAGGCTAATATTAAATGACATAGGAGGTTTCACATGCACCAAAGAGTGTTTTTTGCGGCAGAGAACAAGATCAGCCAGGTGAAATAAGGCTAAGTTTTCAATAGGTGTAGGCTACCAGTTTATATTATTAACCGTAAGAAAACTATTTCATACACAAATTAATGTTTATTCAAGGCTGCAATTCTCTCATCCACAGGTTTTTATATAAGCACTAGGCGAGTGGGGTGTTAATTATGGATTCACTTCCCCATTGAAAATCTTAGATCAACGACATTTCATTCAAAAAGCTAAACTACAGGTAACAATCTGTGTCAACCAATCATATTGAACGATTTAGAAAATGGCCATATTGCAGGAAAGTTCAAAATGATTATATGAAATAATATTAATATGTTTATTTTAAAAGCGGACAGTGTAGTCCACTGTAAATAATAAAAGATCACAAGATAAGAAGCTTGTTTCACATGCCTGGTGTATTCTCCAGCTCATGTCTAACTAACTAACTAGCTAACCCCAAGTTAGCCAACTACCCAACACCAAGTCTGCTCCTTTGTGGCAGCGACTACTTACTCATTGGCCTCAAACACCCTGCAGTCACTGTCTCCTCCCTTGGAGGAGAACTCGCTCCTCTTCCTCAGCTGAGAAGGAGCTCTGTAAGCGCCGGCATCTCCAACGTCAATCTCATTCTTCATGGTCTGCACACCCTGCGGGGAGAATGCACAGCGTGCGGCAGAAAATGAAGGCTGACGTATTTAAGTGACTGTGCTCTGATGGGAGCGAAGCGGCAAGCCTGGTACCTGTGAGATGGCCCTGAACGCTCCAGAGCCGCCCAGCTTCTCTCCCCCTTTGGAGACGGACTCGGCCGAGTGCTTGGCTGTCTTGGCTGCCTCCTCCATGCCCTCCCTTATCTTCTTGCCCAGGTCAGAACGGCTCGCCTCCTCTAAGCTCTACACACACACACACACACACACACACACACACAGGTAAATTAAGTACTTCATCACCACCATCACGCTACAGCCTCGTAATAGTAATTGTAGGTTCATATTATTAGACATGAAGGCGCCCTTACTGTGAAATATTTCATTTTCCCAGAACATAATGAAAAGGTTATGGTAATAAAGAGATAGCCATGGCAGACGGAGGGACACTTGGACAATACTGCATAATACGTACCATAATGCTAAACTTTTTATTCTGGCACATGATAAAAGATACAAAAAAAGTGCAGGTATGACATCGTACCTCCTTGACAGTCTCAGACAGAGAACCCAGTGTCTTCTTAAACACCTCAGAGGTCTTCACAGTCTCAGACTCGATGGTTTTCTAGCATCAGACAGAAAGAACATCCAGTAACGCCACTCTGTGTGTGAAACCGGAAGGTCTAACAAACGCGCTCTTACGTATTTCCTCCGGGCCTGCTGGAGGGCATCGGACTCCTCTAACCTCTTGGCCTCCTCTCTGAATTTCTTGATCTTCTCCTTCATCTCCTGGTTCTTACCAAGCTCCTGACGCAGGTTCTCCATAAACTCCCCCAGAAAACCCTTCCGCCCAGAAGCATACCGCACCTAACACACAGTAAAAAAGGCTGATTGGTTCTGCAGGAGAAAAGAGATATGAATATACATTTATAGGACAACGTTATTAGGCCTATTTTTCCCCCACTAAAAGATGACAGATAAAAGTAAAAAAAAAAACAGATGGCCAATAATCTTATAAAACGGTTACAACCACAAAGTCATGGGCAAGATTAGACACAAAATAAAGAGATTAAAAACCTCTACCTGAACGGGCAGGGGTCCCCGTAACCTGTAGGCATCTCCTCGTCCACACTGGTAGACCAGGGACCGAGAGTACAGCGCCACAACACGGAGGCCAACGAGCTGCGAAAAACATTGACTGTCAACAATATTACCACATAAACACTGAATTAATAGGTGTTGATGGGATAAAGGGCGATGGATTACAGGAAAAAACATAGAATGAGCATACTATAGAGCATATAACAGAATACTGCAATATGCTTTATGAAAACCTGAAAGAAAATAATGATTGACTATTGCCACGGATAAATGCAAATGCCTTTTCGCAAATGACATTCCCTTCCTACTTGACCAGACCAAACCAAACTATGTCTACCAGCTCAGTACACCAGTTCGTATTTTGTCAACCAACTTGTAGAGAACAGCAGACCTGTTAGATTTAATGAATGACATCTAACCTCGTAACACCGACACACGGAGGCTGCCATCTTGATCTCGCAATGCTCTGTTTAGCACGTGTGCAACTGTGCTGCATCAGCTGACCTTCCGCACAGCCAATAGGCGGAGAGCAGGTAGGCGTGTCTCTCCGATGACGTTTCAGACGCAGTAGCCCTAGAAAAGTTGTTGCATTACCGGTAGGCCTAGTTCTATACATGGTAGAGATGTAACCTAACCTAAATGTTTTCCTATCACAATATAGTTTAATTAATTAACTCAATAGTGTGGTTTGTTAGTTTAGTGTGCAACATTTGTTTTTAGAAGTAACACAAAAGAAAAACGGCGTTTAACAGCGTAACAAATGTGAAAATAGGCAAATTATGAGATTATGTTTTAGATGAGAGGGGTATCTTATAAAGAAATAACATGTATGCAAAAAATTCGCCGTCCTTTCTATTTCCATTCATTTTATTGATTGCCCTGGTACCAGCCCAATACAAGTACGTACAGTAGTTCTATCATCTCCTGGCATTTAGTGCCAAACGACACCTGGTGGAAGGCATGATAATTACAAGGGCTCCTCCCCTTCTGCAGAGTTCCGAGCTCTCCCTTCCTGCGGCCAGCCTGCTTTGACAGCCAATACTGGCGCAGCGTCTCCTTCCAATCTATTGTATTTTTATTCCATATAGCGACATTTAACACAAAGAGTCTTCACTCGTTCCCTTTCGGAAACAAACGTTGGAGCGGCCTCGTCTAGAATGGGGAACCGAGACGATGAATACGATTTCTTGTTCAAAGGTAAAAAGAAATGACTGCATTTCCACCAGCTTACTCCGACATTCTATAAATCTGATTGTTTAATTTTCCAGACCATCGACAAACTGGTATATTGTTCAACGAAACAGGTCATATAGGTCTATTGTTAATCGAGTCTTCTATTTTTTAAAGAAACAATGTGTCCCCTGGTGACTGTTGTTATTGCTACATATTGTAACATTACAACGCCCGCAGCTATATTTATAGGTGGAGGATGCAACACCCTATCATAGCCGTTTTAACTTTCAACAAGACATGCAAGAGTAACATTAACCAGTCCTCGAGTTCCCTCTTTTGTTGAATGACATTTGATTTGCATTTCTACTTTCACATTACACATTGTATGCTTGATCACAGGCCTGTATTTGGCTTTACGTGGCTCATGTTGATCACTAAGATTCACCCTCTACTGTAGGAATGATGGACTCTTCCCTTAAGAATGTGCAAGCATAACAGTCCTCTATATTTTGATGTACAAACAGAATCATCAGGATAGTGGATATAAATCACTTAAGCAGAGTCCCCATGTTTATACTTGTATTTGTGGCTAATTAAGACTAAGAATGCCATCCTTTGATCATCATTTCCCCTCCTGTGCTGTGGCACATTACCATACTTCTTCTGGAAGGAAAAGCCCATTTAGATGTAACAAAGTGTCCTCTGTGGGATGAATACAGCATCTGCCGGAGGCAGGACTCTCTCTCTTGCTCTCTCCTGCACCATCCTTCTCCTACACTGCTGAAGCAGGAAGATGTCTAAAAGTGTCGATTTCGGTTTGGATAGGCCATGTTATCAGCTTCCTGCAGCGACCCAGCGGGATGCCTACGGGGACAAAGTTCGGCTGTACAGTATTTCCTTTTGTGGAAGGAGCTAGAAAAACAAAGGGCGCCACCTCTGCTGCTCAGCCCAATGCCTGCCACTATAGTTCACTTTACTCTTTAGGATAACTGCTGCAATAAATCACTTGAGCTCCTATGACTCACTAAGCTTAGCACTTCTTATGCATTCCTTTATTGCGCTTATCTGTATTGACAGTGACAGACGATGAATGAATAGAATTTAAAGCACTCTCAGATTTATGATGGAAAAAAGGGCTTGTGGTACTTTACTAACATGAGCACTGTATGTTGACTGTGTCAAGATTACAATACTGTATATATCTTTATTAAATAGCATAGCTGCTCTGATTACATGTAGCTCAGTGCAATATTAATGTTACTTGTTTCTGTCAGATACAGATTAAGTTATTTGATTTTGTGTTACATTATTTAATTAATATAATTCCTGGGATTATGTTTAGTCCAGGGCAGAGGTCATAAAACGTTTTTCAGGCCAAAGACACCTTGGCTGATAGAAACATGGCACAGGGACCCCCTATCACATATGGAATAAAATATTTAGTTGTCGGGCCAACAGTAATGTATAGTGCCATGTATAAAAGAAGGCCTCTAAGACATTAAAATAACTGACAGATGTATATATTTATTGCACAGGTTGTATTTATGTTAAATGTATATTTTCTAACATTTTAAGTTTTGGAAGAACAATAAATATTTTCTAATAGCAATCAAATCATTACGAAGACCCCCTGAAGTACCTCTGAGGACCACCTGTTGAAGATTTCTGGTCTAGGGTGTTAAAATGTGTGTTTTGCAATGTTGAGCAGAAATAAATAGATAATAGCAGTGTAATGCATGTGGCTGAATGTGTAATGTGACCCCTCTCTGCAGTTGTTCTCATTGGAGACTCGGGCGTGGGGAAAAGTAACTTGCTGTCTCGATTCACACGAAACGAGTTCAACCTGGAGAGTAAGAGCACCATTGGAGTGGAGTTCGCCACGCGAAGCATCCAGGTCGACGGCAAGACGATAAAGGCTCAGATATGGGACACAGCAGGACAGGAACGCTACAGAGCCATCACCTCAGCGTGAGTTATTGACCGCACTTCCTTCCGTTATACAGATGTCTTTATCATGGCACTTGATTGACAGCTGTGCCTTTGTGCATAGGTACCATTGACCTAATCTTTATTATTATTATTATTATTATTATTATTATTATTATTATTAGCAACCACGGCCCACCAAGAGGTATCCTCTTGAGGGAGTGGGGACACAAGGGTACAGAAAATAAATCAAAAGTGGACAAAAATACATTATGTGACATCATACCTGATCAGAGAAATGGTACACACATGGCTGGTTTCACAGACATGGATTAAGGCTAGTCCAGGACTAAAACAAAAATTCAATGAAGATCTCCATTGGAAAAGGATCTTAGTCTAGGACTAGGCTTAATCCATGTCTGTGAAACCGGCCAACAGTGGTTTGAAAGGCGCATCGCATGATACCAGAACCATAGCAAAACACAAAGCAGAAATGAAATATCATACTGGAAAACTTAACAGCCAAGACATTGTAAAGTATGACTGGATCAGAGAATGGTGGAAAACAGTATGGTATTGTTTGATCCAGAGAACAATGTGTGGGAAATTATTAAATGAGCTTTCAGAAAGACTCAATTTATACACAAAAGAGCAAAGATTAATTTTGGAATAGCCTAACTGTCAAACTCTAACCATTACCAACCAAAACCTACTGTATAATGACTCAAAATGATTAATTACTTCTCACCATGAGCCCTCAGTTGAGAGGAACTACCTTTACCAAAAGTCACATCGTCATTATATCGGGATGAGAAACATACGATTGGATCAAGAAGGCGTACGTCTACGTGCACTCTCACATGCTTGTACATGCACATTTACATGTACACAGTGTATTATGTGTTAATTAACGGAGAACCATCTAAGCTCCACACTGCCCCTTGTGGATGAAGTAGTGTAATGCTATCGCGTGGCATGGGTCGTTGTCTCTGCAGGGTGTCTTTAATACATCCACTTTCCTCTTGCCTCCTCACAGCTACTACAGAGGGGCAGTGGGGGCCCTCCTAGTCTATGACATCGCCAAGCACCTGACCTATGAGAACGTAGAGCGCTGGCTGAAGGAGCTGAGGGACCACGCTGACAACAACATTGTCATCATGCTGGTGGGGAACAAGAGCGACCTGCGCCACCTCAGAGCAGTGCCCACGGACGAGGCACGTGCCTTTGCAGGTACTGCGCCATTGAGTTCAGCTCATTTGTGGGAGGCGTCTTCAAATTGTATGCAACATGACTGACTGTCGTCATCTTTTGTCTGCCGCACCGCAGAGAAGAACAATCTATCGTTCATTGAAACGTCAGCCTTGGACTCGACAAATGTTGAGGAAGCGTTTAAGAATATCCTTACAGGTAAGATTGGAAAGCGACAGCTGCGTATGTCTGTTGTGAAATATATTTATTTGTATTTACTAGGGATGGCACAATCCAGTTTTTTCAGTCCCGATACCGATACATATACCGGCACTTTGGGTATCGGCCGATACAGAGTACCGATCTGATTCTAGTGCTATATGAAGTTTTAAGTTAAGTTGCAAAGTAAATGACAGCCAATCTCTATTTTAAGACTTAGATGCATTTTAGAAACCTGCTGCTGATAGTGTGGCCTGGGTAGGTTAGACGTGGCTGATGCTTGACAGTAGACCTATGCGTGTACATTAATTTAATTGGATTAGTCCCATAGATCGGTTACAACTGTCCAATTCACCAATTGCCACTGATACCGATCCAGCTATTTAAGTCAGTGTCTGACCGATCTCAGTATCGTATCGGTGCAATCCTTAGTATTTACTGACAGTTTTTAAAACTTTATTATTACTTATTTGTTTTCTTTAAATGTAATTAAGACACATCAAACTTTGTGTGATTTAACTAATACTAACACTGATCATTTAATTCAAAAAGGTTGTATTTCTAAATTAATTCTAAACATTCTCACCACTATGGGTGATGGATTAAATGGATCCATTAACCTCAATCTCAAATTGTCTGTCTTGGATTATAAAGTCAGTCTTATACTGTATATTAGCATGCATTGTTAAAGTTAAATGTACACTACTGTTATCTTATGTTTGCATCTCTCTCTCTCTTTATAACAGAAATCTACCGCATAGTATCGCAGAAGCAAATTGCAGAGCGGTCCGCCAATGATGAATCCCCAGGAAACAATGTGGTGGACATCAGTGTTCCACCCACTACAGATGGCCAAAGGGGGAACAAACTGCAGTGCTGCCAGAACCTGTAACCTATGGCAACCGTCCCACCTCACCTGGGTTGATTATTACTTTAAATCTGATCAGCTATGTGAAGCATTTGCCTTCGTCTGCCCATGTCGTTAGGATTTGCATTTTGTAAAACAATGGAGATGGTTCCAATGTGCTGTGAAAAGCTGTCAATCTCAGAGATGTTTGAATAGATTTGAAGTAGCAATCGCAACCCAGTTCTGTAACATTCTAGCTCAGAAACAGGACCGGTAGTACTGCTATACTGCAAGTAGTTACTACATTTCCCTTGGGCTGAGCGGGAGATGGTTACAGTAATGTGTGGATGACTAATGTTCCTGCCTGTATCAGCGGTACCAGCAGTCCTGTTTTCAGGCCCCCGTACCTTGTCGTTATTTAGTCATCATCTCAAATGTGGTTCTGCTGATGCTTTTCTTCTTTTTGTGTAAAATATCTTTTGTTTTCATTTGTTTTTGATAGCTTGCCTGCGCACACATTAATGCCGTGAAATTAAATTTTACAATATTATGTCAGCGTTAACTTATTTTTTAACACTTACTTTAAACAAAGTGTGTTGTATAGAAAACACTTTTATTCTAGTCCTTACGAATAGCAATCTTTTTGTTTTTTGGATGGTGCCATTGTAGGCTGTGGTATCTTTCATATTTAAGGTGTGGTAAGACATTGTAAGCCAATACATTTTTTGTCAAATTCAGCAAATTTCTTCTCATGTTTCGTGAGCTGTGTTAATTGAAAAAAATAATCCAGTGTTTCTATTTTGTCCTGGCTCTGTAAATGGGAACACAAACAAAGCGTGTCCAATTTTGGGGGCGGAGCTTCTGAAGGAACACTCAATGGCATTGAAGCAAGAGGTGTTTTTGTTTTGATGTGAGTGTGCTTATCAAGTGTATATATCTCCAGAATCGCAGGAGATATATTCAGTGAATATCTCATCATGGTCTGCTAGCTGCCCATTAAATGTGTGTGCTGAACAAATAATCTGAACAGAGCCTCTGAGGGAGCACCCTGTGGCATTGGAGTTAGAGGTGCTTTTGTTTCAACGGAGTTCAAATATCAGCAAGCTTTCTCCAGCATGACTGACTATACCTTTTGTAATGTTGTTAGAAACATTGGCCACTAGAGGGCAGTACATATGAAGCAGCCGGACACAGCAGTGCAATTACTTCAGGTCCAAATTCCTTCGTTTACTGCTGTTAAGTAGGAACAGACTGCACACAATTTCCTAACATACTGGTAAGCAGTAGACCTAAACTGAATAAATATGTCATATTGGATATAACATTACACAAAAACATTTCATGCATAGTTGGGCCATAAAGCATGTCCAGGAATCCATTTAGTTTTATTGCACAATGATCCAAACTTCCAGGGAGCGCAGCGGGAAGACTAAAATACATTAAGCGTTATGCTGCATAATGTTTGACATCTCTAAACAGGACAAGGTCTTTTGGATGTTCCTCCCTCATTTTACCCATCTGGGGAATACACTTATAACAACAATAACTTGAATAGGGTTCTTTCACTGTCCAGTGCTACTGGTGTTCACCATGTAATTGCATTAATAGCTGGATGGATCATGTACAGGTGAAGTAGAATAGTTTCTATGAATGCCCTTTTGTGACAACAGAAGCCCTCCACCCAATTATAAATGGTCAGTATGAATTACATACAATGCAATTTAACAATTGCTTACATAAACAATTGAGTGATTTTATGAAGGTGACTTGACACGGATTGCTGCTTCGGTACAAAATGGATTTGAGATTTGACTTTCAACTGTTTTAACAGCACTAAGAAACAAAGCTTTAGCCAAACAATATTAAAATGGATTGGGATTATAGACAATGTCAGTACAGAGACTTGTCAAGAAGGAATACTCACAGGTTGCATTTAACTGACTTTAACCACAAGTTCTTCAGACTGATAATCAATCTGCACCAGGATAACTGTCCATTCAACACACCAGGAGAATAGTAAGTAGTGTATATAGTAGCATGCTGAATCTGTTAACACTCCGCTACATTGGTTTAGCTTGTTGTAGTATGCAGCGCCCTTCACTGTCACACAGTCAGGCTAGTTAGCTTAATGTCCACAAGTGCAGTTGCTTTGCTGTCCAGTGGCGTGTTAAGTCTTTAACCTCAACTCCAGAATGGCTTCTTCGCAAAAAAAAACGCATTGTTTCGTTGTCGGCTAATAGCATAGTAGTTCACATCAAATGAACGTAAACAAAAGAGGGTAAATATCAACCCCCCCCCAATCCCCACCCCCTCTCAGAATGATCTGTATGAAGTACAAAGTTTATGTATTAATTTCAATTTTTGTGTTAGCTCTTGTGAGGGGGAAGAAGGGGGGGGGGGTGCTTGTATATTTTATTACTTTAAGTATTCCCGCATTCATACGATGGTCTCGTCAGTGATTTTCTTGGTCGTCTTGGTCGGCACAGAGTGTTGTGCTGCGGGCGCGCCTTTTATGTCGTGCATCAGCAGGCGAACTTTCTGATTGGTCCTCCTCCACTCCGAGTACAGCTGACAGTGATAGCGGAACGACACCTGAGAGAGAGAGAGAGTTAGGCCTCAGTAATAAGGCCTCAGCAATAAGGCTCAAAGGTGAACCCGATGGAGAGCTCAGTACTGACCAGCGTCCAGAGGATGTAGATGGTGAAGAGGGCAATGGTGAGAGCGATGAGTCCTGCCGCCTCCAGTCTGCTCTTCAGCTGAAGGTGGTCTTGGGCCCCCCGGAGACACAGCCAGCCTGAGATGGCTGCGAGGGGCGTGATGAGCAGGAAGCAGGCCATGTCACACAGGAGGGTCCGCTTCTCGCTGCGAGGCCCCGGGTCCTTCAGCCACTGGGCATCAACAACAGCAAACATTTTACAATAGCACCAACACACATACAGCAACTGAGTTCATCTCTATGGGAGCAGTGGGCGTGTCACCTTACGTCACACCCTACATGTTGCAGAAGAGGTTGACTTTACATAGCAACCGGCAGATATATATACCACGAATGGCCTGAAACAAAGTAAATTTTCCACAAAACTGAGCCAGAAATACCACTCACATTGGTTGTATGTCCATGAGAAGAATAATTGGCAGCGCTTTGGTGGACCTCCTCAATGACCGGCACAGAGCTCTAGTCTACATAAGGGGCTGGGTCCCACCGTTCTCATACGCCTGTGGCTTTATCGTCTCTGGTAATACGGGTTCATGGCGTTGGTAATGGATGCTGACAGCTGACCGGGACACTTCGTCAACAATAAATGAACAGATCTAGTTCACTTCAGTGTTTGAGGATTAGTCTAGCCTCACAAGACCATCCTGATCTCGCAAACTTCAGTTTAACTTCGCCATGAGAATCAGTCTGGAAGGCCTACAAATCATTGCGAATGTGTCCGAGTGGCAACTGAACTAACCAATAAGCATCGTAGTGACAGCCATACGGGCGTGGTTCAGGTTTGCCGACAGCAAGAACAACCATATGATTCATCCAATCAACCGCCAAGTATTTTTTGTGCCTGCCCTTTACAAACTGTTTCGATCCACCCCAGATGGAGTTGTGTGTATGCATATGTATGTGCGCATATATATATATACACACATATATACACTTACGTGTGTGTGTGTGTATATATAGAGAGAGAGAGAGAGAGAGAGAGAGAGAGAGGAAAAAAAGGGTTTGAACCTATGATGAGAGCCGTAGGGGGAGTACAGGAGTAATGTGAGCTACTTTCTGTAATGCTGCTTCCAACCTAAATGGTAACGGAGGAAGTGTGCTTTAACTCTCGAACCTGCGTGAGGGGCTGAGGCCGCCGCTCAACGGTGAACTCTGTGTGACAGAGCTCACAGTAGCTGGTGTTGGAGGAGGACAGCCACTTCTCCAGGCAGCTCTTGTGCACCTTGCCCAGGGTCCCTGTGCAGTCGCAGGGTGAGAGCAGCATCTCCCCACCAGCCCCCTCGTGGCAGATCCGACACATTCCCACGTCACTGCAGGGGAATACAGAAGAGCACTGGATACACCGGGATGCAACAGTATATTTCACTGGCAAAGGACAGCACATGTTTATGACTAACCACTAATTTATTAAAAATATAGGGTCTGCCATTCCTTAAGAGTGCTTGCCAACTTGATTCTCAAATTAAAAACGCCTCTCCCTCCAATGCCATAGGGTGCTCCCTCACAAGCTCCGCCCCACACATTGAAATGCATTGTGAAGCCAAGGGCATTGTTGTTGGCAGCTGTGTAGTACCAGAGGCTGGATTATATTTGCAGCACGCACAGAGAACGGTAAAACTGTGGAATGCGAGGAGACGTTTGGTCAATTTTACAAAAAGCGTATTCTTACAATCGCTTATTATACCTTTAATATTAATGCTGGTCTTCTCAAGCCCTCTTTCCCCGGTATAACTGTAACAGAAGTATTACATAATACCCCTTGGATTTGAAGAGAAGTGGCAAGAGCAGTGCTGAACTGTTTGTAAGTCCTTGATGTTTCGTTTTTTCCATCGTTTCAGACTTACGAGCATTCTGAATTGTGATGCTTTGTCATTATGACATCTACAGGATTCGAAGGTTCCGTTTTCAACACACCTCTCTTACCTCTGCAAGCTCACTGCTTTGACAATGGTGGAAAGCGGGCGGCCATCTTTAGCCGTAACCTTGGCGACGTAATGGGCCTGTGCAGTGGAGTCAGACTCCTCTGAGTCCTTAGAGGGGTCAGACTCAGCCCTTCCAGTGTAGACACAGAGGGAGCCGGGCAAGTGGCAACATCCTGACGTAGACATGCTTCTACTAAGGGTGATGGAGATGATGACAGTTCCTCACTTCTTTCCTCTGTCCACATGCAGGGCCAATGCCTAGTAATGGATAAAAGTGTTAGACAGGCCTAGCATTAAACAAACATTTGTATTCAACACATGACTATAACTATAATAATAATAATAATAATAATAATAATAAATAATAATGTATTAGATCATCTCATTGTAAATAAACTGCCAAATTTAACCTACTAGTGAAACACTAGCATTTGCAAAGTCTAAAACTCAAGTCTAAAACAAAAAAAAAGGAATGGAGTTTTGTTACAATCCACTGTTAGCATATATAGCGTATAAAATGACATGCAGCTCATTTACACATATCACCCAGTTCAAAGTAGCCTATTCAACTTACCAAACAAAGGATCGTGGAATGATCATACAAGCGTTATGCACTACGATGACATAAACGTGTACTTACTGGTATCATTATTATGTTATTATTTAAAAAAACATACAAATACAGCACGAGCAGCACACACACGGACATTTGTCAATATTCGAAATGTCAAATGTCAAATAAATGTGCATGTAAACATTCACACTCAGACACCATCAGTATTTGACATATTGTGTTTGTTCATGTGTTTCCGAGTATGGTGGAATGTGCGTGCATTTAAACGGTGTAAACGCGACACATAAAGCATATACGGTACGGTATTGTGAACGTAAGAATGTTTACCCTTCCCAGACGGCCTCCGTCGCCTGTCTGTGGCCTTGGCCCGTTCCTCTGATAAGCGGTACCGTTATCTAGATACAAGCTAGACTAGCTGCAAAATATGACATTGACGTCTATTCAAAAATCGGTGACAACGAGTGGACACAAACGACGTCGACACGCGTCCTATCCCCTCCATGGCTCGCAGTCTAGATGACTGTATTGTAGACGCCTTTCTGCTCAAAATGAACGATTCCTTTCCCGAGGATTTTGACAGCTAACGTGGCTAACAGGCTAGCAGCGGGCAACTGGGCTGGCTCAACACATACCTCAGCTGTGCGTGAGTCACGTGATCTAAATCCTTTCTCAGGTGATGCAGTGTAGGCTATTGTATGCTGCGTTATAAACTGGAAATATTACAATAGTGCACAATTTCACATAATAAAGCATGCTATGTTATTCTGTCTTTACTTTATCGTTGGTTCTGTGGGGAAATCACATTTTAAAACAAATCTGCTTCCAGTTTCTACGGTAACACAATGGAACAGACAGGCACAAGTCATAACATAATTATGTCAGATCCTGACTACGAGGTGGCAGCAAAGAGTCATTCCAAACCTCCATGAATATATTATTTTATTTTACCAATGGCTTGAAAAACCACACAAATTACATTAATATATTTTTTAGGATTAAACTTTAAATAAAAAAAAATATCATATGGCCCTGTGAAAGACCCCTATGAAAGATAATTTAAGAGGAGAGGTTACCCTGCCCGGAGGAAGCCCGGGGCCCCCGTCTGGAGCCAGGCCCAGAGGGAGGGCTCGTTGGC
>JAODUK010021103.1:0-15106 GCA_027564635.1 Typhlichthys eigenmanni
GAGAGAGAGAGAGAGAGAGAGAGAGAGAGAGAGAGAGAGAGAGAGAGAGAGAGAGAGAGAGAGAGATTTGTGGTTCTAACCTTGCTGTACTTCTCCAGTGTACATCTTAGGCTGTCATTAGTATCGTGTAGTTTTCTGTTGGCTGACCTGCACCCACACGCACACACACACACACACACACACGCGCGCGCACACACACACAGCGGCATTACATAATGACAGTTTGGAATGTTGATATTTCGTAACTATAATTTCTCCAACCAAGATTCAATGTCAATGTATGTGTGTGTGCATTCACGTGTGTGAGAGAGGGGGAGATTTTGCATACATACTGTAGAACCGCTATCTGCCCCTCCAGGATGTCTCTCTCGTCAGAGAAGTGCTTCATGATCACCTCATCTCTGCATACAGAACACAGGAACAATACACACAATAGAGCCATGGAAAGAACAGCGTTACGCCAAACGGTCACAAATCTATGGCAAAATAGTTCCAGGAACTGCTTGGTGGGCAATTTGAATATATATATACAGATATATAACTAAATTTTTGGCAATTAGTAGTCAATAAATGCAAAGATTTACATTTAAAATTTAATTTATAGGGTACTTTTAGTATTTAGGCTAACTTCCGGGAACTATTTTGAGGCTCCGTTGCTGTGAAAAAACGGTCCATTGGAGTCTCTCTACATGGCTCTGCATTATATTATACAGTCAGTGTTGTCACTCACAAGACTACACGTAATTTTGACACAATGCTAGCGCAGTTCGTTATTTACCAATTTTAGGCTTTACGGTTATATAAAGCAGTAACTATAACCTACTTGTTTAACAGAACGTGCAAACAGCCAAACTCCCCAAAAAATTCCTCAGTAAGTTTAACATCCAAATTTGTCATGGAGTTATGTAGTTGGTCATTGTGCACGTCAATCAAAATACCTCTCTTGTCAAGTATGCGAGTCTTGATTAAGTTAGCCAGTGCTGTCTACAACTATTGCATTTTCTAATGTTATGTGTCTAGTGTCAGTAAATTGCACCTAGAGAACACAATCATTACCGTGCCACAGTATAGCGTAAGTTGCAATCATCCACATTACACTGAACTAATAGAGCACAAATATGTACAACACAATCAGGCTGTTTTGTCCACCTCACATCTCACAGAAGAACAATAAAACAGCCAACTATGGGATTTTAAATAATCGCTCCTCCCTAGGTCATAATAAGAATGGCTTTTACAAGCACACTTAAAATTAATTAACTATAATGTATGTTCTTTTTAGTCCCAATACCAAGAGTGAGTGCAGACTGAATGAAACTGAAACATTAAAAATAAACAAATCAATCAATAAATACAAACAAGAATAGCGGTTATAAATACTTTTACTGAAGCACTGCTGTTTGCATTCTATTTGCATTTTTGGGTTGGGTTTGATACTTGCCCAGGTGTTATAAAGTATTTACATATGTGTAAATTCACATATTATATAAGGAATATAAATAAAACGAGCTCACTGCTCTGAATATTACACGATAATAATAAAACACGGTATAACTGTACCCCAATAAGACCGTCCAAAGGGGAAAGAGAGTATCTCCTTGCCCAGTTGCTAGGTAACCCTGTTGAGGGAGTCATTGTGTGCATGTGAAGTCACACCAGGATATCCTGTTTCAGCTGGGGGAAAAAAAACAGCCCAGGGCACCGTCTGTCTGTCAAACACTGGAGGGGGTGTGGCCTATAGCTCTCTCTCTCTCCTTGTCTCCTGCTCTCTTATTACAACCTGCTGCTACTGCCACTGATGCTAGTGGTAGTAGATATATGTACCCTATCTACTGGATAGTTTTTATAACCGCTAGCTGCTTTAAAGGTACAGTCCATGACTCAGAGTTCAGGGCCAGGTCACTGTTTAGGTTTGAAACACAGCCTGTAGAGGGAGCTCTGGGAGGGGGGAGTAGAGAAAAGGGGGAGAAGAGGGGGGTAGACTACAGGTTTCAAACAAATTACTAAGGATGGTTTCAAACATAAGGGCAATTCCGGACGTAAATAAGGAACATATCTTTAGATGTTTTTATGAGATCCCCATGATGTCTTTTCTCCAAACTAATCATAGAAATAATCTCTATCAAACACCGCACGCCTGTAAAGCCAGCCAAAGTCCAGCAGGCCAATGATGTTGACTCACTGTTCAGAGTTAATGCTGTGGTCAGTCAGCTCCGTCTTCAGTGAGTCCATCTCACTCTGCAGACAGGCAACATTGGTCTGAGACTTCATCAGCTCCTGTTTAAGCCTCTGGTTCTCCTACAGGCATGGGGAGGTTGAGAGGACAATTGAGAGGTGTTCTCAGGCCCAGGGAGCCATTAATTATGACTGGGTCGTAGACACTGCCTCACCAGCGTGAGCTCATAGATCTTCTTTTTCAGGGACGCACTCTCGTCCTTTGTGCTAATATTGTTATACTTCTCTTCTATCTGGAGGAGGAACATTTACCACACTTGTTACTGTTTATTATCCAGACACAATTATGTGGTCACACAAACATATCTATAAAAGCTCCATATACTGTATATCTGGCCTAGGTTGAGTGTAACATCTTTACTGAGTGAATTGGCTTTTTTTTCACCCAGCTCAACCGAACACTGAAGGGCCACAAGAACACATCTTCCTGCTGAGAATTTATATTGTGTGTGCATTGAATCACTTCAATAACTCAAAGCCAATAGAAAGTTGGTTTCGGTCGGCGTACCATACTGTATGACGTGCACTTCAGGAGTGCCATATGTCTGTCACCACTGTGACGGATGTTTCAGGGCAAACAAACATGCACGCACGCACACTAATAATCAGTCATTTTGTAAATGTAATGCTCTTATGTTGAAGACACATTACTGTGCATGGCCCTCGAACGCACCAGTGCGCAGATATTAATGGGTCAACCAAAGAGTCCTTGTGCAACCTGCTTTCAAATTAAACGTCGATCAGGATACATATCCATAATAGATTTAGGGTTGTTATTATAAACTAACATAAATCAATGGCTCTCTGACATGGCTCGTCTTACACGCTCATACACTGTGAACTATTGTGGAAGGTTTGTATGTTGTCGTACTTACAACGATATGCAGTCTAATAAAACACTTACCACCTGCATCCGTTGTATCTTGCACTGCAACTCACACACCTCTGTCTCGTATCTCTGCCGCAACTCATTGAGAGCGGTCTCTGTTCGCTTAGCTTCCTACACACACACACACACACACAGATACACACACACATACAGACACACACGCAGACACACACACACACACACACACACAGATACAGACACAAACATCAGACATTGTATTCTGTAACTCTTTACTATAAATTATTTTATTTAGTTTGAAAGAAGGATTTTTAAAAAGCCAACTCTAAAATGTGTAATTAGTAATATGTATACATATACATTATATACAACCATTAATCCTCTCTTTGCTGTGAAATTGTGTGTCTGTGTGTGTGTGTGTGTGTGATGCATTCGACTAATGTTTTCATAGACCAGTGGAAACATTGTATGTGCATGTGTGTTTGAGTGCTCTATCACAACACATGCTCCTGTGATACGCCCTAAGATATGTTACAAGAGCCAAGGAATATACAGTAATGTTAAAGTCTCGCCAACATACAATTTACCATCCGTGCTTACTTGACGTTATAGCTACATGCTGAATACAAACTAAATGAGGGAAGCCCGACACAGACGCAGTCACTTACACTGAGTGTATTTCAATGGATGTGTCACGGTGGGAGGGAATGCAGGTGACTGTACTCTAGACCAGACAACCAAACATCTGCTCTAGATTTAACCTGGCTGATGAGGTATACTTGCATAACAGTGCATACATGCTGTACGCAGGCCCATGGACACACACATGCACACACACGCGCACGCACAATGGTTGATAACACAGGGTTTGGAAAAAATAACCTCCATGCTCCATGACTTCTCATAGATAAGGACAAGGTGTTCAGAAACACTGTGGCACCTTCATTTGTACTGTACGTTAACTAAAAGAAACAGATCTATGCATATAACTATGTGTTAGGATATTTAGCTTGTATAGGCTAAATTACAGTATCTCTTTCTAGGCCAGTCCAGCTAAATTAACATGAAATGTAATTTTATTTACAGTAATTGTCTTTATGGCAGCAGACAAAGCAACACATTTCAACATTATCGCACAGATGGAAACTATTGGAATGGAAATATTTTTGATGGTTTAAAGGAAATATTATTTATTTTTATCTACTATAATCTGCAGATACTTTAAATATGTGTATGATGTGCAGTATGTGCTAATAGGTATATTTATTGTATTTGTTAATATAAAAAATGTATACAAAAATGTACCATAGTTTACTGTCCAATTTCGAGATGTATTTAGTTTATTTTCTTGTCTTTTGGACCAACTGCATTGTCTTACTGTATAATAGCCGTCATTTAAACCTTCCGTCTTTGTGATTCTCTGGATTCAAGCTAGAACTAAACCCTGAAAGAGCAACTACACCATTAATTGTATTTTGTTGTTGTTGTTGTTGTAATCTAAATAGGACTGAATTGTTAGACACAATGCTGCAAATGCTAAATTCAATTTTTTATAAAATTCGTACTTACTTTAAACATGAACGTAATATTAATGGTTCCCCCATCTCTGCCGTCCCACCTCCCCTCACTCAGCTCCTTGACTACGTTTTAGCATTTTTTTAATTGTGCAGTGGGCGGAGTCAAGGACCAGAGCTAGGGTGAAGTTACACTTGAAACTGTTCACCACAAGTCAGATGATACAAATAGCTATTCATTACCTGAATAAACAATAACTTCCTGACCCGGTTTGGTTACAAATTAACATGTCTGGTGAAATATCGCACCTTCGGTTTACAGGAAGTCTTATGATACTGTATAAATATAATATCACCCATTAAATGACACTAAATACTTTTTCGTTACCTGTAAAATACAGGCGCAGATGTGAGTGACATGGTGAGAGTTCTGCCTGACCGCTAGGTGTGTCAAGTATATGATGAGGTATCTGATACTGTGTTCTTTGACATGAGGGAAGTGTTGACCAGACCCACCCTGCTTATCGCACTGACCAACACATATAGAGGCACCGCCATGAGTCAGACCACAGGTAAATAAATCCTAAAAAATAATTGAGACAAATATGTGTATATGCTGTGTGTGTGTGTGTGTGTGTTTGTGTGCAGCCTATACATACACACATACTGTATTTCTTTCAGTTTAATAATATATAAGTTATTATGTAATTGAATGAGAAAATAAGCAAGTCACTATTCACTGAGCAATGAGCAAGGTCTTGTCCCAGTCAGCAGTGCTGTGCGTGGTGTGCGTTCGTGCTTCCCACCTGTTGCTGTGTCTTTTTCTCCGCAGCGTGAATGCGGTGGTCCATCTCTTCTTCCATCTCACTGAGCTGCATAATAGCTTGGTCCTGCGCTCTACACACACACACACACACACACACATGCACACACGCACACACAACAAAAACGCTAAACCAGCAGACCCAATGATTTGTTCATTTCATGTTGATCAGATCCTGCAGACTACAGGACTGCAGGACGACGCACAGAATATAAAATGAAAGTGATGTGCGTGCGTGCGTGCATATTCCTCCCACCGCTTCACCGCCAAGGCCAGGTTCTCCATCTCAGAGCTGTGCTGTCTGATCTCTCTGAGGAAGTTCATGATGACCCTCTCCAGTTGGTGGACCAGCCGGGGCTCGGTCAGGCTGACGTTCTGGTACAGCGTGGCTGCCTGCTCCCTCCTGCAACAACACCACCATCTCCCATGATTATGGACGCTTTACTGTGCCTGTTTTTACTATGGCTGCTATGGTTGTTTTACTATATTTAGGATGTTTTACAATGGCACGTGTAGGTGTGGTGGTGTGTGTGTTTGTACAGGATGTACAGTATGTTCTGTATGTTCTGTATGTTCGTATGATGTTAGGGTGCTGTAATGTTGCTGCTGTGATGTAAGTAAATAATAAAGTAAGTAATGTTAATTTGTATAGCACCCTTCACAGACAGCAGTCACAAAGTTATTCACAGTATAATGCATTGTCAGCAAACAGAAAATTGCAGAAAACCAATAAAAAGGTGGAATACACATTAAACTACTTAATAGAACAACAATAATAATAATAATAATAATAATAATAATAATAATAATAATAATAATAATAAATCAATCATAAAAGTACTGTACATGATGACACACAGAATCCTGTACAGAAAGTAATGTAGATGCAAGTGCAGTTCACTGGCTATCAAAGTCATCCAAAACAAGATTATATTGAAATATTAATATTGTACAGTATATTGTGGTATTCCTATTAGCTATAGGACATATTCTCTAACTGAGGTTGTTGGGGCTTGAAATATGTAGTGCTTCTTCTGTATAATAATGTAACATAGTACCATTAGTGTGATACAGTATAGATACATAGATGACATTCACCTAACCAGACTAGTTTGTAACTAAACTATTTTATGTTTGTATTATTATGTACTGTATCTATTCTTTATAATCTCTTTTCTTGAATGGCAAGGCCTTTTGCGTCAAAGGTGGATCATAAGAAGCTACTGGGACGGTGACAGAGCAATATAATCCTCAAGTGTGTTGACACTGCAGTCCTTCTGTCAATAGCACGAGGCACAGCTTGCTTGAGAAGCCTGCTGTACGTCACACAGGTGTAGAGATACACAGACAAGCACACATCAGGCACTGAGAACCTTGTTACTTTTTGAAGGAGTAATAAATCAGTAGTAACTTATTACAAATGCTGAGGAACTTGGCCAACACTGTTTGTTATGCTATAGTTGGTCAAGTGAAAAATCATGTAACCAAATTCCCAGGGAAAACAAAGAACACTAAAAGCCCCCTCTTTTCATGACCAGCATTCCTTTTCAACAGCAGTGCCAACAGGCCACAAGTCTTTTTAAGGATGTTTTAAATTTCAGAAGCTGGGTTTTATTGTAAAGTAAACCAGAGTTGTTCTCAACTTAAAATGAACAACTTAAAATGATTTGTTTCCAGAATTACTTTTGCTGAAGAAACTGGCAATATAAGAATGATATTGAGCACCAGTGCTGACTAGTGGGGAACTGCTCTCTACATTTCCTGCTACATGTTATAGGCTCACACACATTATTAAACCCCTCCAGCCACCCACACAAATTACTGTTTCAAACTGTGAGCTGAAGCAAAAATATTACAGTAAATTCTATGGGCAACTTGGGAGTGGGCACTAATACCAATACACATATGGCACCATATACCAATACACTGAAAGTTGTGTCTTTGGATTTTCTTTGTGCAAAATAGCTCGCTCTCGTTGAGACATAACAATCTCACACTATACCATTTAATCTACAAAAAGACTCTCCAGACTTTAGATGACTCTGAACCACTTATAGCACCAGGCCTAATTGGTATACATGGAACATCTAATAACATATTCAGGGATATGAGACTAAACTGGCAAAAATATATTTCAGTGATCTACATCTTTCTATTGCTTGCAAATTAACAAGTGTGTTTTCCAAATCTGCTGTGATGAATATAGCAAGGAATGAGTTCATCTGTCGATAAGGGAGTGTATTGATCTGTGTTATGCACGACAACACCATGATGTTTCTGATGCGACAGCATGGCAGCAAGATAATGGGCCCCATTCAATTCCGCAGGGCCCCAGTAACACACAAACGTGTACAGTATACTACACACGTTGTCACTGTAAAATGATCTATCGATTGGTCTGTCTACAAATGGTTACCTGTGTGTCGGTGTTACGTTGTATATATACTACATAGACCTTGTAGTATGAAGACTTGGTGCAAAAACAGTTATTGAGATAGCTTGCACATTGTGTAGGCTATAATTATATTCCTATGCTTCTCCAATCTGCCTATTTTTCTAATTTAGACATAGCCTATATGTTATACATTAGGATAATCTAGCTTCTACTAATGAGCAAGTTACGTTGAAAGGATGCTACGTAACTATTGCTACTAAATTGATGTTTAGGCTAAATTTGACGGCACGCTATTATAAAAGTTGTATAGCGCAGCCTACATTAAAAATATAAAGCCATAACGAAAGAAATATCTAGCCTTGATCATCCAAATATTTTACAAGTCACAAACTATCCACAGGTGTCTCACCTGGGTATGTACTTAGCCTGGTCCCCCAGCCGTCTCTGGAAGTCCTCCCAGGCGGCGGAAACGTCCCCGCTCTCCGTCTCCATGTCCTCTTCGTATCGCACCTGGAAGCCGGCGATGAAGTCCTCCAAAGTGACGGTGCCGTCTTTGTCGACGTCTAGTCGGTCGAATATTCGCTCTGCCTCGGCTAGAGAGACGTGTAACTCCGAGCAGAGGGTGTTGAATTCGCTTTTTTCAATCTGCCCCGAATGGTTCACATCGTAGGCGTGGAAGAGAGCGCTCAGTCTATCATGCTCCGGAGAACTCATGCCCATTGCCCTGTAGTGTAGCAAGGGCGCCTCACGGGACGACGGCTCACTTCTTACAATTAAAAAACGTTTAATGGGTCCTATACAGTGACCACCACACTAAACGACCACAAAAAAGCGCCCGTGTGTCAAGTAGGCTTGGCTAATCTTGATCCCAGTAACCAAAAAGTCAGGAATAAAAATACACAAAAAAAAAAGAAAACGCTCAATTGTCAATCCCCATATGCTGCGGTTTCACTAAAATGCTCATGTGGCCCTGTGTCGACATTTTCTTCTGGTATTCCAGATGGTGGAAAACAGTTGGAGATGGCAGGTATGCGGTCAGGTAAGCCTACGCATGAGCGATCGCTCTTTTTTTTTCTCTCTCTCTCTCCCTCTGTTTCTCCTCCCTCTAGTTTGCATAGGTAAACAATAGTCTGGGCTCGGGGCCAATGCGCAGTTTGTGCAACATCCATATTGGCTGAATAAACTTTCCAAATATTTATCATTGCCCAATTTTTCAAACAAGTTGTTCCTATGGAAATTAGAGACTAATACAGCAGGCTATAACCTCAGCTGACCACGTGCCTTTTTCATGTAAATATTGATCTCAGGAGGTTATTGGCTTTGGTTATTGGAGTTCCAATGCTCCAAAGTTCCAAAATACCCACCTTTCTAGCAGTCATCACATGTGAAAGTATAAATAAGTATGTTTTTGGATGGTTGTGACTTATAGGACTATGTAACTAATTATATGAAAAAAGAACACCACATTTATTACCACTGTAAATTACACCCTGTAAAATGGTCCAGATCAGATCTGAAGAAAATGTGTCGACTACAGTGTCATGCTATATTCTACTAACATGTTGTAAACACACCCAGATCTTCCCCCAATCAAGCATGTAGACAGACACACAGTCATACAGATTTTTAATTAATCTTCATTTGTAACACACAGTGCTGGTTTTGAAACATCAGTCAGTTTGCACTTGAATTTGTTTGTTCTGTTTGTTAGCGTATGTTAGTTGGCTTGCTTTGACAGAAGACAAACATTCAAACTATCACTGGTGACACCGACCGGCATACCGAACATGATTATGGCTTGATTGTCATCGCAGGGGACACACTTTAACAAGACCATTGACCTCTCTGACCTGGCTCTCTGTGGGAAGATGGGCACAGCCATACAGATGGAGTAGCCTCAGTCTGTACACATGTAAAGAGAGGGAGAGAGTCAAAGTCAAACAGTTTGTGAGAGAGTAATATGAGGAAACCATTTAACTCAATGCCTTTGGGTTATTTTCTGACTAAAATAAGGGACATCCCAGAATGTAATGAGAAGAGTAAAGATGCCAAACTCTATGGTTTGGTTTTTAATCTTAACAATCCACACACACCTTTAGGTTCATGTGCGATTGCTCGTGTGAGCTTGTGAGTGTGTGTGTGTGTGTGTGTGTGTGTGTGTGTGTGTGTGTGTGTGTTTACTTTAAGCAACGGCCGCAGAGTTTGAGGATATTTTCAAGGCTGATGTGGCAGAAGCTTAACTTGACAGTAAGGAGGTTTATATTGCAGTAATTGGCTAGCAGAGCTACCCTGCTGACACAAAAACACATTTAGCAAATCATTATTATTATGATTAGTTATTATTGACATTACATTCTATTATTGGATAGCATGCAATGTAATTTGAACGATGACTTGATGTACAGAACCACTTAGTTGAATTTAAGTCAAGAGTAAAATATGTGTTGAGAATGCAGTGAGCGATATTAAACACAAGTTATTGTAAAGTGTGTAGCTATAGGATATGTACAGTTGTGGCCAGAGTGTGGCAGTGTTGTCCTCTGTATAACATGTTGAGCTAGCAACAGAATATGAACATACTATCATAAACATCTCTTCTAAACCATGTACAATTTAAAAATCTAAATTAAATACTAAATTAATAATTAAAAATTAATAAAAATCTAAATTAAATACATTTGAAAAATGAAAGGGTATTGTGTGTGTCTCCAAACCCTCTGTTTCCGGTTCCAGAGGAGCTCACATCCAGATGTTGAAGCACTCTGCAGCCCAGGGCCACAGACTGGATGCCCGTATCTGTTACCGCCTGGCAACCGCTTACATTCAAGAATCTAGCACACACACACACACACACATAATCATTTGCGCACACAAACAAACACACACGTGTATGCTCAAAATTGTCTCTGAAATTGATCCTCTATATTTGGACAGGATATTTTAAAAAATCTATGTAAAATCACTACATCCGATTATTACATATTTATTTGCCATTACTAATGTTATGTAGCTGATGACGGAACAAACACAGCATTTAATGGTTCCAGCTGTTTTGGAAACGTGGACATTTTTTGACTTTCACTTCCTGGAATATGACTAGGGGTGCAACATTGTTGATCATTGTCAGCCCAAACTGATGTTAAGGCAACAATGTTTATAAGTGCTGCGTGATACTGACTTACCGTATGTGGGGTTTGTGTAAGCTAATGTGCAGTGTTAGGTCCATTATCGTATGTATAGGGTGTGTGTAAGCTAATGTTGTGCATTGTCAGGTCCGTTACTGTATGTGGGGTGTGTGTAAGATAATGTTGTGCATTGTCAGGTCCCTTACTGTATGTGGGGTGTGTGTAAGATAATGTTGTGCATTGTCAGGTCCGTTACCGTATGTGGGGTGTGTGTAAGCTAATGTTGTGCAGTGTCAGGTCCGTTACCGTATGTGGGGTGTGTGTAAGCTAATGTTGTGCAGTGTCAGGTCCGTTATCCCAGGGCAGAAGCTGAGGGTCAAACTGTAAAGGTCAGAACATTGTTGGAGCATCTGGTCCACAATCGAATCACTCACCTGGAGAGAGAAACATACAGAAATAGATGTGTTTGCATACACGTTACATCTATATACAGCGGAAACAATTAAGAGACCAATGTAGCAGATTCTCAGATTTGTACTAATTATACATTTACATTTTTTACTTGCATGTAATACATGTGTTTTTAGATTTGTATTTACATAATGTTTCTATTTGTAATATATTTAGTTGATTACATTTTAAAGAATATGCAGTGATCTCTTAATTCTTAACACGACTGTACATGTACGCTTACACACACACACACACACACACACACACACACACACACAACCAAATGCACACAGTACAGTAACTCACTGCCTTTAGTCCTGTCAGATTAAGAGAAAGCAGACGTGACAGCTGTGATGTCATCACTGTCAGACAGTGCTCGTGAATCTTCGGTACCTGGCCGACATTTAGGTGCCGCAGGTGGGGACATAGCTAGGATGCACAGAAAATAATAGACAAGCTGGAATAATAGTGTTTAAATACAGTATTTACGTAATAAACTGTACACTATAGGAACGTTATGATATACTGTATACTGTATATATATAACATATAAGTTAAAAAGATAAATTTGGCTATCTCTAATTTCTTTTGCTAATGGAAAGAACAATATGAGAAAGAAGTCAGTTATCACAGGCGAAAGATACCTTGGAATTATTGTGTCTATGTGCCTTAGAAGCCGAATACCTCATATATTTTCTCCAGAGATGACGGGGTGAGGAACTGACAGCCGAACACCTCCAACCTGCACAGGCTATTGTGCAAATGCATGAACACTTGTAAGCATCTGAAATTCAGAGTGTAAAAACACTGCTAGAATATACTGTATGTACAAAACATGCATAGTCTGGTAATAACCTGGATTTGTGTCTCAAGATGAGTGCTATCAATGGCTCGTCTGTGATCTGACAGCCATTCAGGACCACTGTTTCCAATCTGAACCTGTTGTTTACCATGGCAAATACAGATAGAGGAGAAGAGAGAGAGAGAGCTTCCAATATGTCACATCGTCATTACGGCTGCATACAGCAGTGGATGAGCTAGATATGCCTATATGTATGGTTCTGTATAGGGATGGCACGATCTAGTTGTTTCAGTCCCGATAACGATACAGATACCGGCACTTTTGGTATCGGCCGATACCGAGTACCGATCCGATTCCAGTGTTAAATTAAGTTTTAAGCTAAATTGCAAAGTAAATGACAGCCATTCTCTACTTTAGGACTTAGATGCATTTTAGAAACCTGCTGCTGATAGTGTGGCCTGTGTAGGTTAGACATGGCTGATGCTTGACAGTAGACCTACGCATGTAAATTAATTTAATTGGATCAGCCCCATGGATCGGTTACAACTATCCAATTGTCAATGATACAGATCCAGCTATTTAAGTCAGTATCGGACCGCTTTCTGATCTCAGTATCGTATCGGTGCTATCCCTAGTTCTGTATGGCCTGGCGACTTACCCAGTGCAGCTGTTGGCCAGAGCTGTCACTCCTGTGTCTGTTGCTCCACTCCAGCTCACGTCGACTGTGGTCACATGTTCACACAGCTGTCCAATCAGACGCAACACTAGGTCACCGTGGAGACTAGGCCCAGTGCAACTTGTCACATTCAGTTCCTGTCAGTGAAATGCAGCAAACAGGAATAAATGGTTTCAAGAAAGTTATATGATTGTGAGAAAGGCTTCTTTATAAAACCTTTGACAGTAACATATTAAATATTGTATAGCCATAGGAATACGCTATAGAGGACTGGATCAAAAAATTGCTTGAAATTGCAATTGCTTTACCTTCAAGGAATCTCTACTCAGAGAGAAAAATACCTCCAGGTCACTGGAAGTAACTGACAGTCCACTGCACCTATAAAGAGACAGACTACGGGGAAAATGCCCGCCCACGATGTGCAGCCACTGGTCGGTTATGCAGTGGTTCTCAATCCTGAGTTCTTTCCCTAACAACGGAAACAACAAACAAGAGATAGAAACAAACAGAAATAGCGTGTGTGTGTGTGTACGTGCATGTGCGTGTGCTTGTGTGTGTGTGTGTTCATGTACTGCAAGTGTGTTTGTCCAGGGAGAGGACAATTGCACAAGTTACACAACACAGCAGTTGACTTAAGGAAGCGCTTTTCACTGATATAGAATCACAAGGTGCTTTACATTAAAAGTACCAACATGGTGGATATTAAAAGTCACACCACGCCACCTCAACTTACATAGTGTGTGGTCTGTCGCTAGTCTGTACAGCTGCTGGCAGACCTGCGACACTGTGGCCAGACCACTGGGAGGCAGTAGAGAGAGGATTAACAGCCACAGCTCATCGGGTAGACACAGCCAGTTGTTGAATATAACTCCTGTGTGCTGGAAGACACCCACAAACAACACATGTAACTTCGAGGGTAATGAACATGTTTATAATACTAACACAGAACCCACTAAGACGTGAAAGCACCAATTGGAAATGATAACGTTATATCAACCCAGGTCAATCATTAAGAAAACAAAAGTTTTTGTCATACTTCATATTATTTAAAGGTACACTACACTCATCAATTGCATTATACTATAGACTACAGTGAATCATAATCCAATAAGAAGTGAATGTGATTAAAGATGAACACGGTAAGACATTATATTCCTACTTTGTACACAGGGATGTTGTCCACCATGACGGGCACATCTCTGTCTGTTAGAAACACAGTCAGAAGCACCATTACAGGTTGTGGCCATAAGCTCTCACAATATGCAGAATGGGAAATTTGTCACAACCGTCTGTTTGCAGAGCAGATGTGCAACCCACCAGGCCACAGAGCAGCCTGAAATCAAATTATATCATAGATTTCCTTTAACATTATAGATCACTGTATGACCCTATAAATCACATTCTTCTTAGCCACATATTGTAGTCACTCGGTAACGTCATAAACCACAACACTTTTTGGTTCAGCCTTCTGATTTAAGGCCATTTCCCCCAAACTCCACAACACTGTAAACACATTAATTCAGGGTAGGCCAACACATACTGTAAACAGATTACTGTTACAGTACAATCGTTTACATGCAATAATCGCTTGTTGAGAAAAGAGGCATAACAGTTGAAGAAAAATAAACAACAAACTCTGCTACAGTAAGGCTCACCTGGCGAGGATGGTAGAACGTCCCCGGGGTGTGGAGAATCACGGCGGGATGACTGTGTCTCTCCAGCACGCTGATGGGTACCAGTGGATACGTGTGTGCCTCTGTGCCCAGATGTGTGGGTCTGTGTGTGTGTGTTTTGTGCGTTAGGCGTCATGACACGTTTTGTTGCTGCTGGCGACCGGGATCTAGATGGGTGGGGAGACCTTCGTACAGAGAGAGAGAGTCCATATAAGGTCATACATCATAACAAAAAACTACTAAGCCAGAAAAGTTTGTTACCTTGGCAACACCTCCCCAGGGGTAAGGGATGACCAGGCCAGACTGGACTTTTCCCAGAACCGCCAGTAATGGCCTTTTCCGCTCATCCTTAACCTTTGAGCTTCGCTACCATCCTTAACTACGAGGAGACTAGTACCCCCACCCACTTGGCACTGGAAATCTGAACTTGACCTTTGACCTTTAGCACCATCCTTAAACCCTAGGATACTTGTGCCTCCACCCATCTGGCACTGGAAATCTGAACTTGACCTTTGACCTTTAGCACCATCCTTAAACCCTAGGATACTTGTGCCTCCACCCAT